>VNKF01005267.1:0-62666 GCA_008044355.1 Drosophila lacteicornis | reverse complement strand
TGACTGGCCAAAACGTCGAATTGATGGGTCATCCGCCGTACAGTCCTGACTTGGCACCAAATGACTTCTTTTTATTCCCTCACATCAAGAAGAAAATGCGTGGTCAACGATTTTCGTCGCCAGAAGATGCTGTTGAAGCATTCAAAAACCATGTTTTTGAGGTGTGTCAATCAGAGTGGAAAAAGTGCTTCGAAAATTGGCTTGAGCGCATGCAAAAGTGTGTAAATCTTGATGGAGAATATTTTGAAAAACAATAAAACTATTTTCCTTAATAAATATTCGTATTTTCATTATTAGGCCAGAAATATATGTAGCAGCCCACGTATAAAGGAGGTTAATAAAAAAATGTGCTTCAAATTCGCATTTTCAATATAATTGGTAAAAAAATTTAATTTATTAAATAGTTTTCTGATATTTTCGATAATATCGATATTTTAAAGTTAAACGCGATTTTTTAAATTTCGAGCGCTCTATTTTGGTCATAATATCATACCGGACATTTATTCTGGGTATAGTTCCCTAACACCGATGATCTACATCAGCCATTATTCAGCGACTTCTGCGATTAATGCTATTTTTTAATTTAGCGTAAATTCCAAAGAAATAAGCATGCAAATAATAATAGTAGACAACAAACAACAATGCAAGCTACACAACAACAAATACACAATATGTATGGGCTATGAGGTATATGAGGTACTATAATTATGCGACTTTTGTGCTATATAATATTCGTTTAACCACACTTTATCACACACTCAAAGAAGACAAGCTGAGGAGGTGAGACTAAGAAATACACCAATCGACGATAGTGTGAGGAGAGAGCGAGAGTTCAATACAGTTCAAATACAAGCGCAGCACAAGGACTCTCGATAACTATATGTACGTAGTAATAGTGTCATAAATGTGGAACAACATCGAAAAGAGCGCAATGGATTACGGTTAGAGATTAGTATTAGTAATAGTAGTTAGGTTACGATAGTTGGAAATGAAAAACAACCGTCTGATCTCCTCCCAGATCGGTGGAAAAATAATATAAGATAACAACTCACCTTCTTGACGCTGCGGGTGGTGGAAAAGCCATCGCCGCGCCTATAGTTGTCGCCCTGCGAATGGAACATAATTATAAATAAAAGAAGGATATCGTGAGATCCTAGGAAGCTTCGATACTCACCATCACCTGGTGTGAGCGCAGAGTGCCAAAGTTGTCGCGTCCGCGATAGGATTGCTGGGTATTGTAGCCATCGGGCTGGAACTGGAAGAGTGTCTCCGAGTTGGGGCCTTGGTGCATCTGGTGCATGGGCGGCTTGCGCAGCGTATTCTTTGGCGAGTGCATCTTGTTTGGCGGCGGCGGCTGGGGTAGCAGCACCGGCTCCGCATACGTCACCTCCTCCACCTGGGGTAGCAGCTTTGGCTCCTGCTGGATGCGGCACGATGAGGGGAAGCTGTCAAGGAAAGAGTATGGTTAGATCTATCATATTTCGTCAAGAAAAAAATATTTATTATTAATAATTAAAATATATATTATATTTATTAAACTGTAAATCAAGCTCATAGGCCGTAACACGCACCTATTGACATTTTGTCGCTGCTCAAAGTACTCGTACTCCGTGTCCGGATATGGCAGATTGTCATCCTCGTCCTTGTGGCAACGCCGTCCACAGAAGTAGCCCGTGAAGAAGCCAACGAGCAGCGAGAAGATTGATCCCGCCAGCACGGCCATCACCAGGGTCTCCACTGTGTACTGGGCATTGATTATATCTGGGGAGATTTGGGGTCCTTTAGTTATCGAATTTATTATGATTATGGATAGTTCGTTTCCCATTGATACAGTGTGCATTAGGTAAAACATTCAACAACAGTTTAGGGCACACCAAATGTATTTTTTGTGGTTTGTGTGGGGTTGGTTTTTTATGGAGATTGATCCATTATTTGCAACGACATCAATAAACATCCAAACATCGAAACATCGAATTTAGAACGCACGGTATAAGGTTCAGAAATCATAAGGAAAGAAAGATAAGAAAAACATGAATAATAGTTAGTACAAAGGTACAACAGCAAGTACAGGTACACAGGAGTTTAAATATAATTATTGAAAGAGTTATTACTAGATAAAAAGCCAAATAATAATAAATATGCTTAGGCTCAGCTTAAATTAGGGGGAAGGTAAAGGAAGCTCATCCAAGGAGAGACTTGATGCCACTAAAGGGGCGTATTTCCGTTTAAAATAAAGTGCAGGAAGTCAGCAGATATAATGGGAAGCTGAATGGCATAAAGTGGCAATAAGCTGGCAGGCGGACTCCAGGGAAGCCGCGCAAATTGAAACGGTGATTGGCGATGAAGACAACAGGTAACAGGTAACACGGGACAGGTGCATCGAGCAGGCAAGGGTCGGGTCGGTTGAGAAGGAGTAAAAAATCTTGGGGTAAATTGACAAGCAATGTACGTGCATAATACAAAACGAACGAGTGCAAAAAATATGGCATAAAAAACAGTATCCAGAGCGAGCTAGAGCTTGGGTAAATCACCTTCGAAGTTCTTATCAATATTGTCGATGATTTCCTGATCCTTGCTCTGGCGCCGTGAGTCCAGCAAATCCATGTCATTGCGGAAGCCCTTCTGCTCCCCGGCATTGGCATCCTTTGAATTTATTTTGCCTGTGTGTGCGTGAAAGCAAATCGGAGTTAGTACCGAGAGAGTTCCAGGGATGCTCCATGCTAACTTACCTGAGGGACAGGCCGCATGCTGGCCGGTGGCCACATTCTGGTAGAAATAGTTCTCCTCCAGCCACCGAGGAGCGCCGTGGGAGCGGCACTTGCCAGCAATTTTGTCCCAGGCGCAGTACGGATCCTGCAATGCGGCGCACTCGCTGCGGGAAAGGAGGAGAAAATCGGTGGATAAATAACATAAATGCAGGGAGAGAAAGTAAAGTAAGCTGGGAATTATAGAAGGAGTTTGAGAGAAGGTTTTCTTGGGAAATAAATATTGCAAAGCTGTCTTTGGAAGCATAGAAAATATATTTTAAATATATTTTTCTGAAAAAATGATTGAATTTCACAGATATAATACCGAAAATAAAGGAAAGTGAGCTGGGAATTATAGTATGAGTTTAAGAGAGGGTTTTCTTGGAAAATAAATATTGCAAAGTTATCTTTGGGATTGTATAAAATACATATATTTTAAATATAATATCATTGAGAAATGATTACATTTCACAGAAATAATTCAGAAAATAAAGGACAGTGAGCTGGGAATTATAGTTGGAGTTAAAGAGAAGGTTTTCTTGGGGAAAAAATATTGCAAAGGTATCTTATATATATATATATATTTTAAATGCATTATCATTCATTCATGGAAATACTATAATTAGATTTAAGATGTAGCTAGTAAAGTCGCTTTTTTCCCTAGATTTCCTTTTGGTTTCAATAAAATCATTTTATTGTGACACTTTGTACTCCCAATATTTATTCTCTGTGTGACAAAAAGCCAAAATGTAAAGCGAGGAGAGTTCACTCTCCTCCACGAATATATGGCATATTGAGGCAGTCAAGTGGCAGACAGGCGACACGCAAATTGTTACATGATAATAAAAATGCCATTGTCTGGAGTATGCAGAGTGGTAGGGATTCGGATGGGTTGGGATGTGATGAAGGGAGGCAGGTCACTGAGTCTGACACTCACCTGCAGCTGGTAATTTTGTCATTGTGACAGCGATGCAGTTGTATGGCCACCACCTGGCTGTCCGTCACAATGATTAATTTGCCATCATCGTAGCTGCCATCTTTCGGTTGATCTGCGAATTTAAATGGGAGTTGAGTACGCTCTATATATAGTATGGAATATATATATTAATTAACTCTTTACTTACCATACTGCATGGTCCTAACTATCTCCAGGTTGCGAATGGGTTCGCTCTTGGTCAGGACATCAATCTCCTCGATGACAACGGATGTGACTTTGTCAGCGGAGTCGGCAGATTCGGCATTCACTGATTTGATGATCTTGCCGTGATCTGTTTAAGTTGATATTATCTTAGTTTATTCAACTAAAAATCTCTTAAATTCAAAACCTACCTGTGCCCACAAATATAACATCATAGGTCTTGCCACCAGGCGTCTTTATCTGTGCATCCACAGCGATTTGGGTGAAGCGGTAACTGAAATTAAAGTTAATTATTTACAATATGTTTATGAAATGTAATAAAAAAAATGTATAAACCCTGAAATATATAAACCCCCTCCTTAATTACTTTATCTATTCCTTTCATTCAGTTTCGTTTAGATCTAATTTCTCTTTCATCAACAACTCTGGCGGTTTCGAAATAAATGAACGACAGAATGTCAATGCATGCTTTCTTTATGCCATTTTCCGACAATGTTTTCGCCTGTTCCACTGACAATGGACGTCGGTCGGGCTTCAGTCATTTCGGTTAGAGACGTCCATTAATAATGGACAGAGGAGGGACAGCACCAGGGACGACTGGTTAGCAGAGCCAGTGTCAGTGCAACATGAGTGGCAACATTTGGTGCAGCTACCAGTTTGTGTTTTTTATTCTATATGTAACATAAAAAGCATATTCCGAACAACAGCAGAGAAGTTGTAGATGAAATAAAAACGAGAATTTCCCTCTGATTTCACCGCAAAAAGCGAGGCCGCCGCCCGCCCTCCATCCGCCGCTTGTGGCCGTGTCCAGGCACTGCTGTCATGCCTGCTGCCTCGATTTAAATGCAAATGTCTGGCAGCAGAATGGAAGCTACAATGGGGCCACTCCATGTCCCATTGCTCTGGCTCTGGCTGCTTTTTTTTTATTTTGATTGTTAATTAACTAATCTTGTTTTTGGGGGACTTTGCTGCCATGCCAGCATGGAGCAACAATTTTCCAAATTGCTCTACATTTTTCGGAATAATTCATTAAATAAAGTTTACATTTCCGGCGACCAGTTTTTGGTTGGATGGAATTTTTTTGGGGTTTTTGGAATCAAATTTTGTGCTTAGTTGGAATGGTAAAGCTTTTTCGGGCTTTTGTAAAATAGCCTGTTAGGGAAATTTAAAGTAAGCCGAAGTTAAAAATATTTAAACGAATATTTTTAAACATTTAAGGCTCAAAACATGCCTAAAAATTCTGCTTTTTAAGCAAAAAGTTTTATTAAAACTAACCAAAAACCTCAAATACCATGCTATTTAAGGAACATTTTATTATTTACACTTGGACTTGTATTAAGGAAACTAAACTTGAAATTGGAAAATGTATATCTAAGGCTAACAGCCATGGAGGAACATATGCAAAACAAGCAAGGCTAGCAAGTAAGGCAAGAAATAATATAAAGAGGACTTGGGACCACGTCCTGCGCCGGGTCAAAGTCCAAAGTCCTGGCAATTGAAACTTGCGAAAATGTTGCCAAGTTTTTGTATCGCTCCGATGAGCTCCGAGTCGGAGTCGGAGAGGAGCGACGGCCGATGACAGCATCGGCAGCAACAAAGGCAAAAGGCAGACAAATGGCAGGAGTACACCGGTGGAGAGATGACGGAGGAAGTCAGCCAGCAGTCAGTCGTTAGTTGTCCACCTCTCTGGCCAACTGGAGGCGATAAGAGCACGTTAAGGACAATGCGATACACAGGCGATACACCTTGGGACAGGAAGATGCCGACGGGATATGGTCAGCCAGCTGGCAGAAATCGGTTGAATATGGGATGCTTCCGGTCTGCGTCAGGAAGCAATTTGTAACGGAGCCCGACCTGCCAACATGCTGGGACATTCAACTTTTGCCGAGACTTGGACTCTCTCTCTCGTCTCTCTCTCGACTTTCGACTTGCCGCAAAAGTTTTCAGCCAGGCCAGGCCAGGCCAAGGCTAGTAGTATGCAAATCATCATCATCATCATCATCTCCTTCTTCTTCTTGGCCAGATTTATTTGTGCCACGCCCCCGCAGGACACAGCCACAGTCACAGCCACTCTGAGTCCGGAGGAAATAGCCGGTTCCAACGATTTGGGGGCCCCGAAAGAAATTATAATAAATTTATGCCCAATGCCATAAATTCGGGGGTACATTTTTGATTTGATTTTGTCATTTGCGTTCAATAAATCCCCGCACATTTTCGATCTTTACACCCCACCGTCACCCGTTCCGATTTATGCGGCATTTCCTTCCATTTCTGGCCTCGAATCGCTGTCGAAGATATAATTTATGCGTATTGTTTGGATTCAAATCGAAAATATGATAAATGTATTTCCCTGTCAAAACTGACTTGCCACTAAGAGCTTGACCTGGCTCAAAAAAGAGCGGCTGTTAAGCCATTAGAGATGTGACGCGACTTAGGGAGGCTTAGATGTAAGTCCTTTTAGGGGGTAATGGCACGGAAAGTACGTCTCGGGGATTCGGTATGATAAATCGGTAAACTCATATCGAAAATATCGTAACGTTTGGTAAAATGAAATTTAAAATTTTGACAGATATGGCAATTAAAGTTAAAGTATCGATAAAATCTATATTTATTTATTTGTTTGCTTTTAACGACTTTATATTTATTTTCAAGAATGATAGTTTAAACTAACTTAAGGCTCTTCTTTTTCATTTAGATTAAACAGAATGTCGAATGTCGCTCATATATCGCAACGATAAATCCTCGGCCATTGGCCTTGCGCTGATATATTGATATCCCTTGATATCCCTAGGAAGTATGAAAAAGTTAATTTATGTAGGGATATTAAGAAAGGTTTGCATTATAAAACCATTTAAACAAACTTAAGGCTCTTCTTTGCCCCAGTTCGATTAAACAGAATATCGAGTTATCGATTCATGTATCGGCCTTTGCGTCAAATTGTATCGATGTATCGATATCCCTAGGAAGTACGGAAAAGGTAATTTATTTAGGGAAATTAAGGAAGGTTTGCTTTATAAAATGGCGAATTTTATTTATAAACAATATAATAATTAAGTAATTATTTAAATCTCTACAAAAACTGCTTCTAATTTTTTTTATTTCCTTGAAAATATGTTTCATCGGGTAATATACATAAAGAGATAATCTAAAATAATATTCTGCTCCATATTAATAATGTTTATACTCTCATCATTCAAGGACAATAAAAATCGAAGCTTGAAGATGGAAATTAATACCCATAACCGAAGCCATATTCCAAAGCCGTAATAATGAGCTGCTTCCAGCGCGCGCACACAGAAATATATAATAATTTAATTCTAGGAATTAAACTGGATATTAGTTGTTAGCTGTTCATGCATTTCACATTCATTTGTATTGGCCCGCATCATTAGAGATGATTAAATATTGACTTCCACTTGATTACGGCGGCCACGTACATATTTGACCCAGTTTATGGAGTGATTTATGGAAGGACGATGATGACGCCAAGTCGTGATTCCCCAGATACTGAATCAGAATTTAATGCAATCTTTTTGGCCGAGATGAGTAAGTTTTCGAAAGTAACTTGTGCGCATTTTTATGCCCTCAATTGAGTGTCCCGGGCTCTTGATTAAATTCCGATGCACGCCCTCGTTCCGTTCCCGGTTGTAGCATCCGCATCCGCATCCGTCCCAAAATGCAATGAGTCAGTTGCAGAAAGTGGCCGCTACACCCACTCCACACCCACCACACACTCGCCCTTGCATTTGTTGTGGTGTGCTCATGTGGCACACAAAATAGTGCAGGAGATGGGAGACTGCGGATGCGTAGGGAGCCCGGAGGAGCAGGTCGGCAGTCTGCGTTGTTGCTACGTGTTCCATATTTCATTCTAATTTATTCAGTTGTGCATACATATTTTCGTTACGGGTTGCCTCCTCGGCGCATCCATGCATTTCCTTCTGGCTGGCTCGCTTCGTTTGCTCCAAACTATCGCAAAAGGCAGCTGCCCTGCTACCATTACCATCTCCGCCTCTACCTGGACAGAACACAGTGGTGCCAAGGCACAGCTTGCTCTCTTCGCATTCAATACGGTATTCAGGCGGTATTTTGGCAGAAAAAAGAGGATTGTGGCTTTACTAGGCCCTATGATAAACGTGCTGGCTTTTAAGGGGATCAAAATTGTATGTCAGAATGTGGCACTGCCATATGGCAGTGGCCTCTGAAGCTAAGAGGTTGAATCCATAGCAGATATTTTCATTTAATAGCTTTTCAGAAGTATATACATATTTTTTCTGAGCTTTAAATCCCTTAAAGATATACCTTGCAATATCCGAAACAAAAGTTTTAACTTAACCCATTATCCTATTTATTCTGAACAAGATATTTTGATTTCCATAATTCTATCCCTTTAAGAGTATTATTATTTTAAGGTTTCCATATTTTATTTTGATCGAATCGAACCCACTGTGCACAACCGGCGCCACTTGTTCAGTGTCGAGAGCGATGCTCAGTGGCTCGCTTATGATTTAGCCCTCTTTAAAGTTTCACCGCTATGCCAACATGCATTTCAGCGCTGTTCGCCCCGTAATTGTGGCTCAATTACATGGAAAAGTTGCCAAATTGAATTTTTAAATTTTCCCCCAGGTCGAACAGGGGGCGTGGGCGAAATCGCTGGCAAATAATTTATGGTAACAGTCGCTCCATTTCTGCGCCCCCACTTGCTATTCAGGTTGCTTTGCTTTACGGTTATTTGCGCTGACTAACACCTTTAGAGGAAATTTCCATAAACTGAAACAGATGCTGCAACATTGAGGGGAGTGAACCCCATATATGATGGTCAATTCTTGACAGGATTAGCTTTCCTAGTTGCAAAATAGTAAGGAGAGCAGCTGTTTGATGATGGAAGCAACTAGAAAAGGTTAAAATGTAATCCTTGACAACTCGATATAAGAGAAAAATTATTAAATAAGCAAAAAGATATATGTTCTTATTTACAAAAATTGTTTGAATCGCTTGATGTTATGCCAATAAAATTAAGAGTCACGTTTGGAACTTGTAACCAGCCCTAGCGAAAAAACTTTCCTCAAAAATATAACCCCATTAATCCGGTCACTGTTGACCGCTTAGTTCCCTGCACATTTATATTTTCTACAGATCTCTGTCCCTCTCACAGGAAACGGAAGTGACGAAGCAACAAAATATGCTGGAATGCCGTTACTCACATGGTGCTCGTCCGGACCAAAATCGGTTGACTGAAAAATGCCGGCACATTCTCGTCCATTAGCGAATGTGTTTTGATGAAGTTTAGTGTGGGATCCGGAAGCGTTCTCGAATCGTTGTGACAGGAGCCAGGACGCGGATCGGGGACCTACAAAAGAAAGGAAAATATAAACTATGTACTAAATATATAATCAAAATTATATGCAATCCGCTTTGGGAGCAGCTTTGGGCTCCGGCAAATACCCAAACTTATGGCAAATAAAGCCAAGCCACAAATCGATGGCGACATGTGCAGTCATCTGTTGGAAATTGGCAAAAGCATTCGAGATGCAAATGCAAATTTTGTGCCAAAACGGAAAATACATTTTTATGGCACGGCGGCGGCGGCGGCTATAAGTCATAAATTTTCCAGGGCAACAGCTGGGCTCAAGTGCGGTCTTGAAGGAAGTTTAGGGTTGGGATTAATGCGGGCAGAACTCACCTTGGCATTGTTTACTGGCAGCCAGTTGGAGTTGATGCCGCTCTGCTCCTTGAACTGGCCCTCAAACGTATCGGCAATGTCCTGCGAGGCGAAAGGAAGAAACCAAATTTAATTTTCCATTTGAAGAAACAGTGGCAGCCGGAGACTCACCTGCAGGGCAAATGCACAAACCGCCGACCCGGGAATGGAGTTGGTCGGCGTATTGAAGACGCCGTAGATCAGCTTTGAGCTCATCGAGCCATACTGTCCCTCCACCAGGTTGCTAGCAGATTCTGAGATTAAAAATGGGGATAATATAATTAAATCTGTAATTCAGCGACTCTAAAGAGCTAACTACAACTGCTTTTCTTATAAAACCAGTTGAAAGGAACACATTTAAGCTCGAGAACTTACGGATTTCGTTAAAGTAGAAGGGATAATCGCCCGGAATGGAGCAGTTGAGGCGCGACTTGAGGAAGGACGTCCAGCGGTTGCGGAAACGATGCGGGCCACCTTTGTCCCACTTGCAGACGCGAGCAACGCGCGAATAAATCGCCTGAAAGGATCACGGAGAGATAAGATATTAAATCAGGTCTTCCTGGGGGTCCAAGGAGTGGAGTTTTCCCCAATGACAAATGCGAGGCATCAGCAGTTATTTGGTACGACTCGGGGTTGTACTTGTATTTCTGCTTATTCTGGCCCTTCAAATTGATTGGAAAACTCCTCTTTGGGGGCTGTGTTCTCTTTTCCCTGCTACTCACCTTGCCACAGTTGATAAACTCCACGGCGGTTTCGCGAAAGAAGAAATAGACAAAATCTCCCTGCGTAAATGAGCTCACAAAGTTGGGCGCTGCAAAAAAATTGCAAAAACAGTTTAGTCATCAAAATTTATTTATAGTTTTCGAGATTGTAAACATTTTTATGGCTTTTCCTTTGCGTGTATCGGCAATTTTCATGAAATTGTGATGCACGCATTTGGGTCCTTACTATGGGTTTTTATGCGACATTCAGTCGGTGATATATAAGTTTATGGATGGACATGTGAATGGGTTCATTGATATGCATTAAGCAGGGATTGGGGGCAGACTAGGATGTGTAGGATTGGGTCACTAGCTGCCAAAATACTATAAAATTTAACATTCTTGGCTTTAATTTAAATCAGGAAAGGGCACGCCTTTGCTCTGGGAGCAGCCAAGTGCTCTTTCCGTTATATTTTTCGGGCCAGCATGTCGGCTCAGACGGTCGTTGCTCTCGCTCAGCGAAATTTTACAAAGACAATGCCAATAAAATTTAAAATTAAAAGGCTATATTTTATAATTTAAATGAAGGGTGTTAATTAGAGTTAAATAAGCCTTAATTAGTTACTTTCTTGGCACCCCATGTTCAATTATAAGCTACTTTTTCCTTTACCCTATTAAATGTGTAAATTTTAAGAGAATTTCCTGCCATTCCCTATTTTTAAAACCCTCAAAGCACCTTAACAGGCCACCATGACTCATAGTTTGCAATGCAGCCCCCTTGGCCAGAGCCATTCAATATAATTTATGAAGTCTGTCTGGACGCTGGCACATCTTCTTCGGTGGCAAATGACAGTAGCACGTGCCATGTCTATTCGGATTCAGATTCAGTTAATGGAAGCTTGTACATGGCAACGCCAGCTGGCCCCGCGACCCTTGAAATATGCAAAAGGCAATCGCACGCAATCGCTAACTGACATTCGACAGGACATCGGGACGGGACAGGACAATGAGTGCAGTCGCCCAGATGCAACCGGGGAAGCCGCATTGCGCTAATAAAGCGGAAGCGGTGAGGTATCCTGACAGGATCCTTGACGTTTTCAATTACCACAAGTGGCTACAATCGCCCCGTCGCGTTACGCGGCTGCAACTTACCGTTGAGACTCAGACTATCGTACTGCTCGGTCTGCAGGGGCTCCCTGTAAATAATCGGATCGCTGCCGCTGAAGTCCGCCACGGTGCCGGAGTACAGTTCATTGTCTGCAAAGAGTCAAGTAAATTCAATTAAATTAAACACAGTCACAGTAAAGGCATGAATAAATATAAAGTAATAGCTTAACATTGTAACTATTGCCAAAAGAGATTGCCATCGAAAATGCTTTGCTCTAAATTAGCAAATAAAATTAAAGTAAGAAAAACAATACCTAAATGTGACTTTATCTCACCAAACAATGTCACAGATAAACGTCAATTATGTGCCACAATCTATTAAATGCTACAAAGGACATTCCAGCTTGTACTTATTAAAGTGTCCGGCGAAAAGTAAGGAAAATACATCGGGAATATTATTAAGTATTTATCAATTGCTACGTCTTGTCTCGTCAGACACACATACGCCCTGTTGTCTGTTGTCTGGATAAATGTTAGCGCCAAATTCCATTAAGCTAAACGACACAACAACATCGCAGGCAGGGAGTCTTTGACATGCCTTCTCGGTGGATGGCATTGAATGCGCCTGCGGCCACATTGAGAAGATAAATGAGATTTTCTTGTTTTTATTTCGTTGTGTTCTGATTTCTGTTTGTGCATCGGATTGGCTCCCTCGCGCCTGTCACAGGCGCTTCGGCGTTTTTCTTTGTCCTTGTCAAGCTCCAGCGCCATGAAACATAAAAGCGGGCAAAGAAATATGGAAAAGCAGAACAACAGAATAGAACTGAACAGGAAATGCGAAGCGCCCGTTTATTGTCTGGCCGGAAATGGCTTTACTGTCGGCATCGAACTGCCAGGCACTTCTCCACATCCACAGAACTCTGCTGAATTCAACGCAATGAAACCGTCAATGGGGTTCGATGGAAGATTTAGGTCCCAAGATAAATATATTAGTAGCATTGCAGTCAGCCAGGTTTAGCTGAGAAATTAGAAGTATGTCTGGCTTGAATATTAATATTAATCTAAGATAAATCTATATCCAACAAAGAATATAAATCAGGAGAAATTTCTGTGAAAAATATTTAACAAAAGTCCACAAAATTAGGAACCCTAAACAAAAGGAAAATACTTTCTGTAAACAACTAAAAACTGTCAGTTTAAAGCATCTAATTGTGATATATCAACACTTCTTTAAGATTTCTCTAGAATATGAAATAATTATCCAACAAAACACATCTAAAACTAATTTGAAAAATAAGAAAAACACTAAAACACTAAATTCGCTTGTGCAAGCATTCAATATCTTCAAATCGATTCCCGAATAATAGAAAACTCAACTTTCAATGTGTTATTTTTAGGTCACAATGCGGTGCTATCATCATGGCTTTGATTTATGCAAAACCATAGCCGAAAATTGCATGTTTATGGGTTTTTTGGCAAAGGTGCCATGGGGGGCGAGGGGCGCAATTTCAATAGAATTTCATGCTGATGGCCTTGCCAAGCTGAGCGCATTTTGTGATTTTTGGTCGTGTTTTTTTGTTGGGGTTGGCCTACGGACGCCCGGGCCCCGTGTAATCTATCAAATTTACAGTGCTGGCACGTGGGCGTGGCATTACGGCAGCTCCACCGAAAAAGCGGAATGGAAAATGCGAATTACGTGACGAGAACGTGTGACGGGAAATGAGAACCAGGGACAAACCAGGGACGACGAGCTACTAGCGACTGCTACATTAATTCAACAAAAAGCCACATTAAAAGCGTCGTCTGCAACAAATTAATTTTCCCAAAAAACCATCCCCGCCGCTGAATACACGGTGGTTCCTATTCAGGAGCCCTCTCAGCACTCCGGCGGGGGGGCGAGTGCTTAAATTAAGAGGCTGTAAAAGTCACGCGGTGAGTGAAAAGTGAAAGCGGCTCGCATTTGCGGGGGAAGTACCGAAAAATCCCCCGGAATTAGGGAAACGGAAGGGGGTTGGTTGCCGATGTAACAGACGGAAGGCAGGGGGGCCGACAGGTGAGGCTAACGGCCAATAAAAGCAATTTCCCCAAGAGGAGTTAAGGAGGAGGGTGGAGCCTTAAATCAAATGTCTTTAAAATTGAAAATTGAAATCGTGTGCTGAAGCAATATCTAAATTTATGTAGAAACTGAGAAGTTAAGACATAGCTTATTATAGGATAAAGTGTATATTAATCTAAGTTAAGAAGTCACCCAATTTCCCTACCCAGCCTCTGCCGATACAAGCACACATTTTCGGTTAAAGCCTCCCTCAAACTCCTGATATTTAAAGTTTCCATTGACAGTTGTTGCTTAAATGCAAGTAATTAACAATGAGAATGCAATTAGCATGGCGACCGAAAGCTTTTATTGTTTTAGTTTTATTTAGCAGTAGCTTGTTTTTATTTTTTTTTCCTTTCCTTTGCTTTGTTTGACTCTGACGGTGCTTTCTTTGGCTTTCGCTAACAAGGATGGCACAGGACCTGCCCCCTAGCAGTCGACCCATCGACCCAGCGTGGATGGACCTGTCGCAACATCGAAAGGACACGAAAAGTTGCGCTGGCACTTTTGGCCTTCGCCGTCGTCCTCGTCCTCGTCGTCGTTGCATCTAATTGGTTTTTGTTTGTGTGGGTGTGGGTGTGTGTGTGTGTGTGTATCCTGCCATCCTTTTCTGTTCGCCATCATTGTTTCGTGCAGGGACGTTTGCTTTTATTGTTTGCTCATTATAACGCCAGTTACCTGACGACGACGACGACCGGCAGGACTTCTCAGGACTTAGACCCCCCAAAATTCAACTCAGGCCGCGTCGCTGAGGGAACTTTTCCGCATTGCAGCAATCGCAGCCGGGGCTTAACTCATTTTAAATGACAATCTAGCGTGCAAAAATTATGCACATCGTCCGTGTCTATTTTGGGTTCCTTGCCCCGCTGCCAAGCTCCGCGACTTGGAGAGTCTTTTGAGCGATTTTCCAGCCAATTCGCTGTTTCTCCGACTGTGAGGCCTAAGGTTCGATAAACTCTTTAAGCGATTTAATCGATTTTCCCGAGAAAGGAAGGAAGGAAGGATGGAGGGGGTTGGCCGGTGGAAGCGGAAAATGGTCTTTAGAGTGACGAGAACAAGGCGTAATGAAAGTTCATCGCGTTGACTGCGGCAATTTGCATATTTTTGCATGTTTTATTATGCGGCTGGCACACACACACACACACGCGGAGACACACACACTCTGGCACATGCTAATACATAAATTACACTCATTTTCAATGACAGAACGGACAGAGGGCTGGAATAACGAGGGCACCAGGGGGAATGAAGCAGAGACTGGGCTGCGCTTTATTACCGAAACGTTGTGTTTTAAATATTTCATATCTAACACACACACACACACGGACGAGTGTGCGGTGTGTGTGCACGGTGCACACTTGTAATTTCCCTTCTCTTTTTTCTTTCAGGGTCTAGGCGTAAACATTGTTTTTTGGCCCCTACTTAATGCCTTGAATTCATGCCTGCGTGAGCCGAGTGTAAGGCCCTTGGTTAAATAGCCCGCTTAGGAGTAATTACGCTCCGTGTACGTTTTCTTATGCACTTCAATGTATTCCAGCATAGCCATTCCTAGGGCAATCGTCAGCTGAGTTTGCAATCCGGCAAATTGCTTAATTTGATGTGAAATGACCAGCAAAGTGCTAAAGGTTGAGGATAGTGTTCGTGCCGGTTGGGTCTTATCTTTCGCAAAACAATTGTAAAATACAATTTGTAACATAGGTAGTTATGAAATTTAAATAGGGCGAAATTTTCCACAACCGAATTAGGTGTTCTCAGATTTTTGTACGGCTTTTATTCTATGTTTTAATAGCAACAATATTGCCTTATCCATTAATAAACTCATAAAAATATCTACCAAATGTATTTTCTATGAAAAATGTCCAACTACTTTAAGTTTTTATGATTACTAACTCGCCAGCAAGCTAATTTCTCTGCACGACCTCTGCCTGCACACGCAGAAAATGCACACACTGTAAGCAACGCATCAGTGCGATCAAATTGTAATTTTTTGGCTAAATCTAACCTTTTCAGAAATAAAGAGCTATTACTTCAGTCATAGATATTTTGTATGCAATATTACAACAAGTCTTAAATATATTTTCTTATATTTTGCCACTTTGATCAATTTCTTACTCACACAAAATTAATTTTAAATGTCAATATATTATTTAATTTAATTTCTAAGGTTTTCTATTCCCATTTTGATTTAATATTTCCATGAATAGTTTCCCAATTTATTTTCCAGCTACTTAAACGTATTTCTCTGACTTGCAAGCAGGATCTGCTCTTTGAAGACCGTGTGTTACCTATCAATTAAGATAATTACGGCATCCGGCTGCTGACCTACTTTCAACGGGGCATGGAAGCCCATCTTAAGCCTGACCTCGACGTGCAGCTACAATATCTTTTGAGTCAAGGCTTTAATTACACTCGCTGGCTGAGGGCCCAGTGAGCAGACAATTTTCTTTCTGCCATTTTTCTGTGTTATCAATTTTTGGCTCTAATTACATTTCACTTGTACTTCTCCGATGGAAATGCAGACGTTGGACGTTGGGAAAGTGCTGCAGTGGGTGCTATTTTGGGGGGGGGGGGGGGGTGGGGGGGGNNNGGGGGGGGGGGGGGGGGGAATTGAAGAAAAGTTTTTGGAAACATGTGCACAGCCCCTTGCTGAGCAGATTCGCATTTCGCATTTCGTTTGCTCCACTTTTATTATTCTTTTTGGCCATCTTTGTTCTGCCAGAGCTTTAGAGCTTCCTATTTCTGTTGGCTTTTTCGTGGGGATTTTTCGAAAATTTGGCAATTAGCTTAATTCTCTTTTTATTGGCGGCACCACAATTATCAGCTCCCCGCCTGCCCCTCAGCTTGCCACTTTAGCCAGAGATTTGCATTTGCAGATGCATCTGTCTCGGGAAATCTGGCACTGCGGGCTTAGAAACGATCGAATTAAAAGCTAATGTTGCTTCCTGTCTTGGCCCCCAAATGGATATTCAAGTAATGGCCTGGGGCCAATGTTTCCCAGCTTAAGCTTGCCAATGGCCTTCTTTTGCTCGCAGGATTTCTTCTTGGAGCGTTCTTAATGTATGTATCTGCGGTTAAATGGCTCACACAGATTTGGCAGCGAATGCAGCGAACTGGCAACTGAAAGAGCAAAAGTTGCACTCACAAGCAGGAAAAATGTCTTCAATTGTTTTCTGTTATTTTATTTTTTTGGCTTGTTGAGTAAGTTTTTAAAATATTTTGATAAAATAACTGAATTACTTTTTAAACATCATTGTATATCTTAAGGGAAGTGCCGGATAAGTAGCTCTACATGTACAAGATTTTTTTCTCTTTCAGCAGGAAAGGCAGGAAAGGCAACCTCAGCTTCTGAATCGGCTTTTAATTTAAATTTTTGGTTTTCCTTAGACGGTAGAATCTACTTAATAATCTAATATTCCTACTGAAAGATGGTACCTTAATTAGTGCAGGATACAGACGCTCTTTCATTTTGGAAATCTAGCATATGAGAGAGTTTTCCATTGGCTTGGCTGCCTAATTGGCAATTCAGAAAAGAAAATAAAATACAGGAAGGAAGAGAGAAAATGGAAAAGCAAAGAAGCGACTCAGAAAAAGGCTTCTTCATTTTGACTGTTCTCCAAAGGGATTCATTATCGATTTCTCAAAGAAAAAGAAAACTAAAAAAAAGGAAAATATCTAAAGTTAAAAATAAAGAAATATTTGATAAGCTTAATCATATATGGGCTTAAGTACTTTAGATATATCCAACCTTTTTCTCTTAAGCAACCTTCGTAATGAATTTTAGTCAAAGTTCTTTATACTTGAAAGCAATATAATTTAATTACAGGCATCGCCTTAAGGGTCTTGCACCTTACGAATACAGTCAACGACTTGTCACTTAAACTTCTCCCATATTTCAGGGATCAGCTGAACTTAGAAACGACGAGATGTCCTGCTGCCCCCATTTTCAGCAGCTAATTGTTTCTTGTAATGTTTTTTCTTTGGTTTTTGTCTTAAGTAAAGAATGGGCAAAGAAACCCAGAGAAGGGCTCGCTAAAAAGGGTCACAAGCTGTGCTTGTTTTTGGTCCCTTTATTTTGTGTTTTTTTCTTAAATGTTTTGCTTTTTCTGTTTTTCGCCATTTGGTTTATTGTTTGGACTTTGTTTTCGAGTACATATTTTACTGCAGACGCTTTTGGCTCGCTTTTTTTCACGAGCTTTTCGAGGGCCCTTCTAGATGTGTATGTATGTTGGTGTCCTTTTATCCTTTGCAGTTGTTAGACGCTCATTTAAACTTTTGGCTCTTAGTAGATTTCATTGTTTTAATGAAACTGACAGTTGTTGTTTTTTTTTTCCCCTTAGTGGCCGTAGTTGTTCTCATTTTGCATTGCACCCGCACTGTGACCAGGGCCATCCTTTCAGCGGGCTTTGGTTTTCAGATAACGCGCCATTTGTTTTCTTCTGGTCATTCGCCTAAGCCAATTTAAGTTGGCTAAAATAAATTAGCTCTCCCTCACTTTTTAACGAGCTCGGGCACGGTCAACCGACCCGAGCAGCAACAGTGCTTATAAAAAGCAAATGATGCGGAAAAGTGGCCCTTAATTATTAAATAAATAAATTAGGCCAGCAGCGAGCGATCCTAATCGGTATCGTAAGCCATCAATTTGATAGTCCGAGCGCCATGTCCTCGATAGTATAGTGGTTAGTATCCCCGCCTGTCACGCGGGAGACCGGGGTTCAATTCCCCGTCGGGGAGAAGGATAAAATTCTTTTATTCCTTTCTTGATACTATTTTTTAAAATTTAATAATAATATATTTACTAAGAATAACATTGATTTAATTAAAGTTTCAATAAATAAAAAAAGAATTTAATATATAATTATTAGAATAGTTCTAAAGTTTAGCATTGTTTTTCATGCTTAGCAACCTCTTATTGAGTAATTTCTAAAATATTTGGAACCCAAAACCACTATTTAATAATTAGGTATCTAGGAAAGTAACATTTAAAATAGAAATAAAAATCCTTTTATAACTCCCCGACGGGGAATTGAACCCCGGTCTCCCGCGTGACAGGCGGGGATACTAACCACTATACTATCGAGGATCTTGATCGAGACTCACCTAAGATAATCTAAATTTTCAGATTTGTTCAGCTAATATAAACAAAATTAGAAGGGCCTTATCGGCAGACGATCATAAACTGAATGCGAATCATATTTCTAAACATGACAACCTTTTCAATTATGTTCTTAAAGAAAACAGTTTTATAAAAGCTTAATTATTTTAATATATTAACATATATTTTTGCTCTACAACAACTACATTTAAAGATTTGCTTAGCATTTTTAATAACATCATATAAATAAGAACATATACACTAGTTTGGTTAAACAAAACAAAGCCTAAAATAAATGTGCAAAAATCTAAAGTAGCAAAGCTTTAAAGTCTTGAAAAATTTCCCCAAAAAATTCAACGAAACACACCGTTGGGGCTGGATGGTGATGTGCAGGATTCGTAAAGGATGAAAATGCCAACACGGTGTGAAATTGAAGCGGTCTGTGCGGATATGCAAATGCAGCTTGGACCTGTTTTTCAGCCGCGTTCCTGGCTCACAGTCTACGCGATGTCCTGCCGAGTCCTTGACATTTTCCGCTGGCGCCAATGTCCGACCCCTGTGTCTCTTCACTCCCCACTCCCGCCATTCGTCAGCATTTTAATCGCGTTTGTGCATTTGCTTGGAAAAGTCTAAAATTGAACGCAAGTGATGGCAATTTGTACGCTTCGCTGTGCCTGAGAATTTACGGTCGGTCGTGTGAAGGGGGAAAATTCGAAGGAAAATGGACGGGGTTTCTCCCGGCTTCCAGGCTTCCCGGGTCTGAGTGTGCCGAAATTAATATGCGTCGGCCTTTGGGAGCGGGACAAACTTTGCCGGCAAGGGATTTGGCCGCTGTTGGCCATTTTCGGCTTTTTTCCTTCCAGTCCTCCATCGCCGCCGCCGCCAGCAGCAGCGTTGGCTCGTGATTAATGTGGCAAATGCGCAGTTATAAATTATTTATTACTATTCCTCGCATTGTTTCCTGAGGCGTGTGCGAATTGGTAAGACATTTAAGCCATATTTTCAAGTGCCACAAGGTCTGAGATCTACGTGGCCCTTAGTTTAATATTCAAAGCCACGAATTTTCCCAAAAAACGGGGGGCTCTCGGTTAACACAATAATGTCTTGTAATATATTGAGGGTGATGTTGAGAGAAGATTTTGGAAATGCCTTTAGGGATCAATAACTGAATAATTTAGAAGCAATCGAAAACCCTTTGACACTTTGTATTTAATATAGATAAATTTAAAGAGAATCGGGAGAGCTTCTTGTACTTCTAAGAAATTTTTTAATAGGTTTTTTGTTTCTTACAAGTTTCCCTTTTTAAGACAACTTTTTGAATTTTTAAATCTCCCCTTTATTAAGAACCACTGTCCGTGTATCCCTTCCCCACCAAATCTTAATTCCCAATGAAAACATTTAACAAATTAAACGAAAAAGCCGGCTAATACGTGTTTCTATCACCGGGGGGTTTTTCTATTATTTTCGTTCCTTCCTCTCCTTTGGCGTGCTTAATTTTTTATTGCAAAAGTTTGATTCTCCCGGCTGATCTCAATGGTTTGACACTGTCAGCCATAGAAATTTATTTCACATGCACTTTTTAAATCGAACGAAAATAGATTCCTTCCGCCATATTGAAGGACGATGAACGGGGAGTTGAGTTGAGTTGGCCTGATGTCGTATATTGGTGGAAAAAGCAATTGAAAACTTCATCATGGTTACAACAATATTTTTACAACGAAATTGGCACAAAAATGTTGTCCACGAACTTTTTGCGCAAAGCGTTAGAAAAACTGGGGCTAGAATCCCGGCGATATCGGCGGGAGAAATGGGAAATGTGGGGGGTAGGAAACTTTTGTGCCAGTTACCGACCACGCCCACGTCAACCCATGGCATCAACGCCCTGTCACGAATAAAAACTGAATTGATAACATTTTTCTGCTTGTTCTCTGGTTTTTTCGGCGACTTTTTTCGGCTGAAACTTTCCTAGACTCCCATTGTTGTTGTTTAGTGGGGCCGAGGAGATGGGGGTTTTTTATGCGACGCCTCTGTCCGGGGCAATTTGTAATCTAAACAACATGGCCCGGGCTACCCATGGCCCCAAACTCCCGGCCAGAATATCCTTAAATCCTGGCAAGGCGAGCGCTCAGCGCTGGCAAAACTGACAGCCAGCAAATGACTAAAGACGCCGGTGGGTCGTCGGTGCGGAGCTGGGTGGCGCGTATGTAAAAATGTCGATTTAATATTAGCACCATGAAGGGAAATCAAAGTGGAATAAGAACAAAGTAGAGGGACCAGGGAAGACTGGAAAAAATATCGAAAATATGTCATTGGTTTGGGCAGTGCGTATACCTCGTAAAGGGATAATTATACAATATTTATTTATAACTTTGGCTTACCGAATCTAAAGATATTAAAATATAACAAGTATTCATTTTTTGGTTACTGATTTTTTTTTAGATCAAAAACTAAATTATATAATCGATATATTTATAAGTCAGTTTATCGATTGGGAGAATAACAATATTATCGAAACTATCGGACAATTTTCAACAGCATAAAAATGCAACAAACGATCAGAGGTGCTACAGAAATCACTAGGGGTTTGAAATGCTTTGAAGACATGCCTAAAAATAAGCAGTAAAATTTTGTGATTTCTGTACCACCCCTGAATATTTGTTTATCGATATTCCCGATAGTCCACACAAAAACCCATATACCCTTGACTCGTAAAAAGTAAGGGGTACATAAATGGCTGCAAGCAATAAAGAAAATGGCGGCTGACAACAGCTTCAGGTTTGGCTGGTTCTTTTTTGGCCAGGATGTGGCAGCTTGTTGATGATAAACTCTTATGACCCACATAGGTGAGGGGGGTTCAGGGGGGTCACGGAAAGTGGGCGAGCTGCCAACACACAGACACACATCCATAAAGCACACACATAAGGCCCCCACACAGCTGCATCCGGCGGAAGTTGGTGGCAACACTTGGAAACCTCTCACACGGATGGAGCCACACGGGCGCGCACACACACACACATACGCTCTCAAGTTAGTTATAAACGTTTATCGATATTATATCTATTCGCCGCTCTTTTACACTCACACACACACACACACACGATATCGTCGTCCTGGCAAAGTTTTCGGTGGCTGCAGACAATGAAATGCAAACAAATCACATCGCGAAAACTTCACAACATGGCGGCAAAGAATGTCGATTTATGGGTGCCAAGTGGAAATATTATCAAAACTATGACTTTGCTGGCCACTTTTCACCGGAAGAGAGGGAGAGAAAGAGGTGAAAGGAGCCAGATATTGCCCGCAGGATGCAGGCAGCAAATGCGCTTGTTTATTGGCTGAGCTGCCGGTGGCAGGAAGCTACCAAAAATAGGGCAGCATGGGGTGCTGCTCTTCAAATTTAGATACAGAGACTGTAGAAGGTCCAGACACTTACTTAATCCAAAAGTTGGATTTAAAAGAATCCAAATTAAGAGTAACAAGGCAAACTATGGCTGGGAAATAGCGAAAAATTTATTCTTTTATAATCCTTACTAAAGCCGCTTAAGAGTTCAATTTAATTCCCTTTTCTGTCCATTGAATTGAGGTCACTTAACACACCTGGGCCTGGGGCCATAAATATCAATCATATCTCGATCATATAAAGGAATTTCGAAATCTTTTATCAGTTATGGTAGCGTACAGCCCCGTGAGAAATACATTTCTCACATAATTTTCAGGTTGCCAGACGGCGCAGCCGAACAATAATACTAAAAATTTATCATGCGACCTCCTCGTTCATGAAGTGAAAAAAAAAAAAAACAGAGGTGGAGTGCCCCACGTAAGAGAGGTATTGCATGATGAATGACAATTTTCAGCCGATTTACATGGCAGGAAGGCAATGCGATGAGTCCTCCTCCGCCTCTCACACGGTCACAGAACTCGCTCGGACTGAATTCCTTGCATTTTTCTCTCGTATTGCAAATGGCGATAACAGGCAGAGCAAAATGGACAATTCGCATACAAAATGGTTGTCCACAATAAATTATTCGGACCGCATAACAAAACAAGGAATACATATGAAAAGGACACAAATGGGTCCTGGTGAGTGTGTAAAAAGTTCACTAGAAAAACTCGGATCCGGACTTTGTGTTGAATGAACCATTTTTTGTGCTACTTCTCTTTGCTTTAAGGTTTTAATTTGAAGTGGTCACTGCTATTTAAATAACATTCAGTTAGTCTATCCCGAATTCTTTCAAATATAACTAAGAATTCAATAGTAATTTGGCCTTTCTAAACATTTTTGATGCTTCTACAGATGCTTTGGCCTCTAAAATCAAACTACTAAGCTGGTATATATTTTTTTAGATCTGCAAGGTGGCATTAAATATTATGACCTACTTCCAAATTATCGTCACCAAACCAGGAACTCAGTTCGCTAAGTGCCATGAATACTTTTTGGCGACACTGCATTTTTTATGGATCTCTTTTCGGCGGTAGAATTTAATAACAGAATAAATTGGGTACTTACCAGCCAGTACCGAGGTGGAGTTGTGACGGGGATCGTAGGGGCACACAGCCTGGCCATTCTTTGTGGCCTCCAGGGTGTAGTTGCTCTCGCTTATGAGGTACGTGTTGCACATGGGCCTGAAGGAGTTGGTGCCGCAGACGAAAAGGCGGCCCGGTGATGGCACCACCATGATGCGAATGTAGTTCTGGCAGGCCTCCTATAACGGGGTTATCGAAAGAGGATTTTTTTTAGTAAACTACGAATAGTTTCCTAGATTTTATGGTTATTAGTAGCTGGAAAATTATGATAACTTATTCAATTTTAGCTTAGCAAATAAAGATTATCCTTTGCTTGTGAAAAAATTGGAGAATTGTTATTTTCACGATTTTTTTAAATTTAATTAATCATGATTGTCAACAATGGTTCATTCCAAATGAAAATCACACTGCAGAATCATACTTCTTCTATTGTTTAGAGGGCAGAGTTTTTGCTGCCTTCGTTTTGACTATCTGTTTTGCATAAATGTTTCGCCAATTGAAATATTTAGTGCATGGTCTTCAAAAACAAACAACGACTGTGCGTTCGACGAGTGGCTGCATGGTCCTGGGTCCTGGGGCTGTGTGCACCTGCAACCCAATAAATATTAAAAGGCAAATGCGCAACTTGCTCCCATTTAGCGACGAGCGACGGCGCAACTTTTCCCATAGTGGCGGAAAATTGTTGCATGACATTTCCGGTGAACCCCCCCCCTCCGGCTCCATTGGCCGGAAGTGTTTGCAGTCTGACATGACAAATCATTTGAAATATTCCCTGCAAGCAATTGCAATTATACACCTCTCTGCCTCTCTACTTCCATGTGTGTTAAAATATTTAAATATTTTGTTAGGCAACTAATTTGCAGCTAATTTTTCGCTGCATTTATTGCGTAAATCCAGCTTTTAAGTTGGTCTTCAAATAATTTAAGCTTCCCCAAAATAATGGGAAATTATAGGCAAGTTTATTAACACTTATAATTGGAATATCTAAATCAGATTTAACTGCCTTGAAAATGTCTGGCTTTAAGCCAAGTTCAATTGTAAATTTCTCTTCTTACCCACATCATTTGGCCGTCTTCTAATTGTGTTTCTGGTTGTCTTGTATTTAATTTAGTTTATTGTCCTGAAATATTTAACATGTTCCTGACCCTGTTATGTGCGGCCAACAGTTCGAGCGTAAATTTAAATGAATTAACAAAACAATTACACGAAGCTAGGGGTTGGTTGTGTAAAGTTGTAGTTTTCATTATTTCTCTGGTAATTAACACACATAGCAGACGCGCGCACACACACAGACATTATTTAGAATGCAATTAACTGTGAAATTTATTAATTTTCAGTTGAAATACAGCGGCTGTTATTTGTGTTTGCTGTGCTTGTTAATAAATATATATTTTTTTTGCCTAAAACTTTATACCTTGCTTATGGAGTTATTGTGTATTTTATTTCTAGTATATTTGTGTGTTTGCTAACATTTTGAAATGTTCCAAGTCTGGATAATTGTGGGAAATATTAATTGGGCGCAAATATTGTAATGTAAATTGTCCTGGAGCCAGATTGTAATCCAGATTTTGCCTGCTGGCTGTCATTTATATTTCATGATTTAAAATAAAGTAATTGCACGACTCTGAAATACCCGGTACTCGTTGCCATTTCACTAAATATATATTGCATACTCTAGGGGGTTTTAGGAGCAATCCCAGAAAATTAACAGGAATCAAAATTCTCAAATTAAGACCTATGAGTTACAAAAGTCGAAACAGAGTTTTAAAAAACCAAAATATTTCTTTGATTTGCCACAGTGGAGCGATTGGTAGTGTGCTTGACTCTTAAGCTGACGGACTGTGCTCGATGTCACGTCTGAGTTGTGGCCATGTAGTGATATTATTTGCTGTACATACATTTTTACAGTCCTACAATTATTTGTATTTATTACGTTATAATTGTCTTAAAGGGTTTTTTGATTTTGCTTGTCCCCATATATATTTGAACTTTAGTCACAGAAAATCAATTCTTTCCACAACAACCCAAGAAAGTTTTTACTCAGACTGTCTCATTTTCAGGCCTACCCGCAGACCCTTTTTTTTGCCTTGCGAGTGGCGGGTATAATTATCAAGTAAAGCGCTTTTTCATGCTCCGTCCTCTTGGACTGGTTTCCCATGGGGGCGTGTCGTGTTTGTGTATCATTAACGAAATTGTTGCCTACCTGCAGGCGCTTTGGCAGCAGTCAAAAATATTTTCCGAGACTTTCTGCAAGAAAGTTTTCCACCTCCCGAGCTGACAATGAACTTTGCCAAGGCCCTAGGATTGCGGCTACGTCTGACTTGTGGCCATGTAGTGTATATTATTTGCTGTACATTTTTATAGCCCTACAATTATATGTATTTATAACGTTTTAATCTTTTTAAAGTATAAACTTTCAATCGATTATTTTGAGTTAATTGGAAGCAGCATTCTCTTCGGTGACTTGAAAGGGGGAAAGACAGCACACCGCATCTCGAACAAGTGCGATAAATGAGTTGTGTGAATTGAGGATTGAGCCAGGATGATGGAACGAAGGATATCCAATGAACAATGGTGTGCGTGTCCTGGCAGACAAAGCAGAAGGCCAAAGCGTTCGGCAACCCTGCATAAATTCACCGGCATTTTCCAATTGAACATCCGACTACTGGAACTAGAGCTCCTTTTCACTCTTCGAATTGTACCTTTGTGCAGGTTAAAATTCTGCAAGAGGAGGGACCATTTGCAAACCAAATCGAATGTTTAATGAGGAAACAAGAAAGGGGCAAATGGCAACGTAGGCGATGCTTTGTGGTCAACTCAACAACGAGTGATTAAGCCCCCGGATCAGCATATGCATTTAATGAGGATAATAACCAGTTTGAGAACCAACAGAACGGATCTGGGTTTTGTGAAAGGGCAGCCCCATTATCTATCTATGATTGAACTTCCTTTTCCTCAGTTCTTTAATGATTTTAATGTGTATTTGACTTATTTGCTCTACTTATTTCCTGCCAAATGCCCTAAAGTTCAATCCACTCGGCACCCTGAACAGAAAAATATTTATCTTTCATTTGGTGCCTTTCTACTCTTGCATTTTTTATAAATCACCCATTGCCGGGCGAACATATATATATGTATATATGTATATATTGGCTGCTCATTTTGCCCATCCAGCCGAGGGACGAGTGACGAGGGACTGGAGAATGTGCGCGAGCGGTGTTTACGCAGTTTTAATAAAATATAGCCGGGGAAAAATCAATTAATTAAACATTTAACACCCAGCTGACGGTAAACTGTGCAAAGTCAACTGGTAAAAAAATAAAACAGCACCGAACATGACTTTAGCACTATCAGATTTTGCCCTAAATGGACTCACTTCTAACTTTATTTTCCTGATTTGCCAACTATTCGTGGCGTGAGCTGAAACTATATATTCTCTACCCTTGAATGCATTCTGAGTTTAATGGATTGCAGGGTTTTTCGTAGCTCATTCTGCGGCTGATTATCGTCCTGATTAAGTTGACGTATTCGCATCCAAATTAGTGGCCAAAATGCTAGTTAATTAAAATTGTAAATTTTGAACTTTCCTTTTGGCGTTTCTATTTTCGTTGCCCAAGAAATGCAATTTACTTTTTGGGGAAATGGCAAACCGGCACGCCATGGCTGGAAATCTAAAGAATCTTTAATTCTATTTTTTTCTTCCCTTTTTGATGCCATAAATAACACACATAGAGTGACCCCACTCAGCTCAGGTGGAGCCCGCCCGACGGGAGGCAAGCAAATTGAGTTCAACAAATTACTCCTGCTAATGCTCTGGCTTCGCCTTAGCCTTGCCTTTGTTGCCTCTGCTTCTGGCGGCCAACAAGTGTTGGCTAATTACGTGAGCAAAAAGCCAAACTTGAAGTGCACTTGGGCATGCACAAAAAAGGGCGTTGCAACTGGCGGAAGTGTTGGGTGGCAACCCTTTTTTTAAGGATTCAATTGACCTCAAGTCTCGGGATTAATATAAAAGAATAAATTACTGGGCTAGATTTGGTTCTAGGTTTGCATGTAGAAATCTTGGTTAAAATTATCTAAGTTATTTTTGGACATCCTAACTACAGTTCTCTGACTTATTTAAATGATTACCAGCTCTCTACCCAATCTCAATGACATCCCAAGCGATTTTCCCATTTACTTTTAAGCTATTGCCAACCCAAAACCTTGTTTACTTCAAAATTAGTTCTGCTTTGTAGTTTAACCAATAAATACTCAATTTCAAAACCCTAAATACTTCCATTTCCATTAGTAAAAGTTTCTGCTTGCCTACCATTCCCCAAGGACATCTACTTGTGCTTCCTTTGCCAGCAATCACTTTCTTAATGGGTCAACTGCGGTGGTGAAGAGTTTTCAATAAATTTTGCTGACTTCTTAACCACAAAGCAGAAAGGCAAAACAACAGCCAGGACAACAGGCAGCAGCAGCAGCAGCAGAAAAAGTTGCATAAATCAATTTCTTCTTGTCTTGCCTTCGCTCCATAGTTTTCCATGTTTTTAGCGCGAAAAAAAAGTTAAGATAGATGGCGGAGAGAAAGGGCGAAAGAAACACTTTATTTTGCTTGTTCTTTCGGTCAACGGAAGCAGCAGCAGCCAAAGTTGAAATCGAAATGGAAATAGGAATGGAAATTGCAAGGCCATCGGGGCCAAAGTGCTAAAAAGTTTATATAAACCAAGCAAAAACGTGGAAAAGGACACCAAATTTGTATTTTGGCTGCTAACTAAGATGAAAATTGTATTTCAGGTGTCCTCGGGGATTTTATGCGGCAAACGGAAATTGCCATTGCTAGCCTCGATTTTAAATTGAATTGAATTGGAAAAGAACTTGAATTTATTTATGTTTTCTTAAGAAATACAGTCAGATTTGTTAGGAATATTATTCTTAAATACTATAAATCCTTGACTCACCTCATCCTTGCCCTTGACGAGACACATTTTGGTATCATCCTCCGGCGACGTCCAGACCAAACGCTGCTGCTCAGTGAGATCGTGTATGCTTAAATTAAAAACCGTATTTCTGCAAAGGAAAAATAAAGGACATGCGATAAGAATGGGTCCATTTATTGTAAGAATGGGAATTGTATCCCACAGATAGAATAGAATTTGTGCGGTTTTCGTTTTATCATTCTTATCAGAGAGTTTGTTGGTGGTGGTGTGAGGGTCAGCAGCTTGTGGCTGCTGAGAATTAATTAAAAAATTAATTAAAATTCATTTGGCCTTTTACGGCGCTGGCAATCAACACGCAGCCGGGGACAAGGACCAAACCCAGGACTCCGACCAGAACCACAAAAAGGCTCTGGTCTATGTTTTGCTTGCCTTTTTAACCCTTCACCTTTTCTCTTTCTCTCTCTGTCTCTCAATGCGATATTTGTGCAGAAATTCCAAAATTCTCGTTAATAAAATTTGCACACTCACATGTGGTGCCCAGCCCCTTTTGTGTGTTGTACGAGTGCCGCCTCCCACACTAAGGAGGCGGGTCACATCGAAGGGGAAAATTTCATAAAATCAACTCATTGATTATTGAAACCACAACTACGTGCAGGTGTGTGTGTGCGAGTGTGCCGGCGTGTGTGTGTGCGGTTAGTGCACCTTTGTGTGGGTGCACTCTGGTCGGGCATTTTATGGCAGCCAAGCCATGTCAGGAAATCAGCCATCACCGCATTCGACCGCCCCAAAAGCCAGCATGCGAATAACACGACACAGCCTTATCGAAACTTTCTGAATTTTATTTTATATATATACATATATATTTATTTCTCGCTTTTTGGAATGCAGCCAAAAGACTGGAAAATTTTAAAATAAATACAGAGCTATCTGCATTGATATAGAGATAGGTTCTATCTGCATTTTGTGCAAGAGCTGGGTTTGCATTCTAAATGGATATTTAATCGAAACTCACAAAGGGGAAACCTAAATGGAATGAAACTCTTGTGGGGGTCTTTAGTATTCCATTGATTCAACTTAAAGAATAGCTAAAAAATAAATCAGTAAGGGTAAATCTTTTCCTACCAAATAATATTTATAATTAGTTACTTTTAAATAGTTTTCCGGCGCTTTAGAACAACATTTACCCAGCGTAGACGCAGCGGAATCAGCTCATTATTCAGTCCACTGACCAACTGCGATTAAAGTGGGCTAAAAAGGATGCATCCCTGTACAGGACACTCCCATTGTTTGGCAATTAAGCGGCGAGTTTTAATTATGGAAAGGCAAAGGCAACTTCAAACGAACATGCACCATCAGCAGCAACATGACGGCCACAGAGCAACGTTACAAAGTTGCTGCAGCTGCACTCTTCCGTTGCATCGGCTGTCACCGCCTCCTGCTGCCAGGACGAGTACACACACACACACACATATATAACGATATACGCGTACCCAAGTACATACATATAAAATGCCCTGAACCAAATTAGCATATAAAGGGGACAGAGAGTTGGGTCCCTGAAATGGGTCGGACCCGGGCCAGAAAGCCAGGTGCCTGGCTGGCTGCAGTGCCAATGGGTTGAGCGAACTGTGCAAGTAAGGCGGCGGAAGTTAAATACTGGATACGCTGCTTAAACAAGATACTAATTAGAGCTACCAGAATAACTAGCTAGAACTGGTCTGCGTTCTTTAAAAATATATTTCTTATTAAGTTTATATATTTCAATTGCAATATGCAAGCCATTTATCTGCTGACAACGAAAATCGTGCTCGTATATATCGGAGGTGCCCCAAAAATCACTAGGGCTTTGAAATCACTCTAAAATATGTCTAAAAGTAGGCAATACAATGCTTGAGGCATCAAATTCAGTACCAATTTTGTACCTTAGCTTTAATCAGCCTTTTTAGTTGATTTCCCTTAGCACCCACCTTTATCTAAGATATTCCAGTCAGGGATTCAGCTGACTGATCAACCTGAACACTTTGCTTTGCTTTAAAATTGTCGTTCGTCCTTGAGAATTTCAGGCGCAATTCCTTCAATCCCTGGCCTTAATAGTTGCATTCTCAGATTAACTAGTATATGAACCTCAGGTATTTTTGAGAGTGCTACAAAAAGGGTGTAGAAATTTCCTAGTGTTGCCTCTTGTGGCAATCTGTTGTTGCCGCTGTTGCCGTTGCTGCTGCTGCTGCTGTGGCAGTTACTGGCTTCCACAAATACATAAACACTTTAGCGCATTGCTTAACACACACATAGGCCAGGCACAAGCGTTTGTGAAAATGTCGCGGAAAATGGCAAAGGGAAACTCGAGGGTATAAAGCGGGAGCTGGGGAGCTGAGCATTTTAAAGAACGCATTTGGCGTGAAAACCGAGCTCATAAATATTTTCCACACGGCGAAGTGCGTTAGTGTTGCAGTGTTTGCCCCAGTTGATGTTGTTGTTGTTGTTGCAAGTATGAACGCAACGATTACGAAGGATTTCCACTGCTTTGGCCATGCCATGGCGCTGTAGTTGCCGCTGCAGTTGCACATTTAGCAACAATCCTTGTTGTTGCCGCTGCTGCTTTGCAGTTTATTATTATGCAGCTTAAACGCAGTTGGCAAATATAAAAGGGGGAACGTGTGTGTGTGTGTGCGAACTTCCTCTATGAAAACGTTTACATTTAGTCGTATGAATCGGCGATGATAATGAGGCGGCACCGCTCCCAGCGAACTATCCAAATATTTGTGTATTTTGTACTCAATTTGCTTAGTATTAGAATTTCAGAGCGAATTTTGTTGAGTTTTATATATGTTCTTTTGGATCCACGAAAATTAGTTTGGTTTTAAATATTAATCGAGTTTGTTAGCTGCTCTCTATAATCTTTTATATGCCAATAAATTCCATAATTGCTAATTTTTATTAGATTTAAATTTGATTTCGAATTTGACCGCAGAACACGAGCATTTTGCATACATTTATTAATTGCATCAAAGTAAAACTTATCCAAGATAATTGTTCTTATGGCTGTTAGGGCCCATTAAAATATTTTCCAATAATTATTTTTAACTAGAACACGAGGATAAATACGGGCAGTTGCAATTTATAAATGTGAATGTGTGTGTGATAACTAGGCAAATCAGTCGAAACAGCATTCTGTGTGGAGAGCATTTGATGGCTATGCCAGCCATGGTTTCAAATATTTGCGGTTTGCGGAGATGGCCATTGAGCCCTAAAATAATTCGTGGTTTGCCCCGAAATGAGCATAGTTTCGTTCACATATATTTTAGAGGAATTCTGTTGTAAAAAGGAATGAATTTAATATGTTTTTCAACAGTTTGGTATAAGAAACTATATTTAAAGTCGTTTGAATGATTTTAAATGCTTTTAAAATGCCAAAAACAACAAGCAAACAGCAGGAGTTCCTTTTTTATTTGCCGAAAACAAATTTAAATTCGCTTAAAATCCGTTCTGTGTTGGCCACCGTCTTTAACCAACCGGCAACCGACGACCGACGACCGACAAACAAATCAACCATCCGCCACGTTGCCAGCCATCAAACAGCAATAATAACAACGGCAGCCAGCAGGAAAACAAAACCCGCAGGCAGCAGGCATCAGGCAGCAGGACCCTTTTCAAATATCAGTTGAGCGAAAAGAGGCAACACGAAACAAAAGCCGCATGCACATAAATAATGGCATTGCGGTTGAGAAGCCTCCAAAGAGGGTGTACATGCCCTCGTCCTCCCCGGTTCGTCATAAAATAGATTGTAGCAACCTCTAACGAGGCAAGACGCGGGCCAAGGAGGGTACTCCTGTCGCCATCGCTACCGCCGCCATTTCTGTGGTTTGACCCACAAAAAGTATCGAGAAGAAAACCCGAAACAACAACCCAAATGTCTAGACCCAAGCGAAAACACAGATATATTAGAGCAAAAGCAAAAGAGAAAGCAAAAGAGAGAAAGATAAAGAAAAAGAAAAATTTGCAAATTACTCATACGCAGTGTTGCCAATTGCCATGACCTTGGTGAGGCACAAGCTCCTCCATTTTCCCATTTGTATTACAAATAAGACCATTTCAATGATTGATTTCCCAGAAAAAATTTGCCAGGTGACATGTAAATATTTCGGAATTATGTAAATTATGAGCTTATGAGCTGTGCCAGTCGCAGAAAATGATTTTTCTTGGTACATCATTGTTAGTACTTCAATCGAATAATAAATTTACTTGATATTTGGCCTTATTTCTTTGTGTTTTTCTGAATTCTTAAAACAAAAATTTAGGAATAAGGACAATTCCCTCAGAAACCAATGTTTTCCTGGGCTAACAAAGCTACGTTATCTGCAAATTTTCCACTTAAAGTCATCCATAACTTGCCAAAGCAAGCATGCCCAATTGAGATGGCAAATTTGCCGGACTGCATTCATCACAAAATGCCGGTGAAAAATTCCAGTCGCAAACGTTCAATGTCACACGTCATCAGCGCGCCCCCAAAGGAATGCCCGAAGGCAATCAGGGAAAAGAACGAGCACTCCTCGACTTCCGGAATGCATTGATGCATTGATGCGATGATGCCGATGCTGCAAAGTCTGGGGGCTGACATGACGGTAAATGGCTTTTCTGAATAGCTAAGCAAATCAGGCGAGCTCCAGCTCCAGCTTCAGCTTCAGCCTCAGCTTCAGCTCCAGCTCGAGACTCCTCGTGTTCGAGGGGAGGAAAATTTATGTTGTCGCCGCCATTTGCATGCGCTCTGTGTCTCCTTCCGCCATTTGCCGAATCCTGTGTGTGCCAGTGTGTGAGTGCGAGTGTGTGTGAAATGGCAGCCATTGCAAAAAATTATTGAAGCGCAGCGGGAAAAGGGGAAATCCTGCACTCACCCAACACATCCATCACTATTTCGAGTTGAGCTTTTGTCATTTTTCATTGACTTCTTCTGGCAGTGCCAGGGCTACGTAGGGCTTCGACTTGAACTTTATTCCACATCATTCGATGATGCTGACTAAACCGATTCGGGATTACACTTGAATAATTATTTAATCAAGGCTGGAAAGTAAATTGAATGATCTTTTGACAAGTTTTATGCTTCAATTTCATTCAATTTTTCATTATTTAATATCTAAATATTTTTAGAAGTTGAAGTTAATTTACTTGTATTTAATTTAGAGACTTAATAGGCGATATTTTCTTTTTCAAGTGGAACTCGGTAGCTAAACGCTTCGAATTTCCCTGCTATTGACCAGAGAGTTTTTGCTTTTATGTGCAACGAGCCCTGGCAAAGCGTACCTCAATCCAAGGACCATGTCGCCCATGTGCCACTCACTCAACGGAGGCAGAAAACGTCGAAACTGTCAAATGCCAAAAGCCCAAATGTGGATTGCCCTGAGAGCTGAGCTGCTGCTGGTGCTGCTGACCCACAACTCCGGTTCGATTCGGTTGATGCATGCAACAACCTGGGGCAGTGCCACCCCAAACCAATCAGAACAGTTAGCCAGGTGGCGGCATTTGACCTTTACCCTTAGGCCAAGTCAGCTGCAGAACGCTTGTTTCCTGCCACAGGCCAGAACATGACAAAGCGAATTGGACTTGGCCACTGAATGGCTGTGGTGGCATTCGAATATTCACGATTAAGCCGCAACAATATTGCCCGATATCGGACACCCTTCATTGAGTTTAAATCAAATATTATATGCCTGCTGGCTTAGTTGGTGTTTTGTAGGCCTTTTGGGCATAACTCGATATTTTTAATTTGTTAAATAAATGTTAAATAATTGCAGGTGACAGGTTTTTGGCTCTGGGAAAAGTGTTTGAAATAAGAAATATATTTTGTCTTTCTTTAAATTTAAATATTTCATTAACTATAATGGCTTTAAAGATGATCAGGAAGTCCCAGATATAACACTTTAATTATTTATTTCTCAGTGGTACTCCTCCCTTTAGGGAAACAGGCTTCAGTCATAACCATTCAGCCTTCGTTGAGGTGTAAACGATACCGCCTCCAAAACAATACCCAACAATTCAATTGGAATCCCTTGATCCATTCATTCCCACGATTTCTAAGGCCTGATGGAATTGGCAACACAAAAGTGGACTTAAATCGCTAGAAATTAGCGGATGCGTTTTCTGCATTCATACAGAGGCAGACACACGCTGGCACGAGCAAAAACCAGCGCAAACGGAAATGAATTTGCGGTGCAAAAATGATTGTTGTGCGGTTGCACAAAGGCTCAGCACACACACTGACACACCAAACATACAACAGAAGAACAAGGACGAAATGAAATAAGAGATGGACATTGCCGCCAGAAAGGAAAATTGCATACAAAAATTGGAATGCAAGCGACAGTGGAGCCTATGTTGTGGGTTTTATGTCAGAATTAAGTTAAAACTATCCACAATCCTCACCTGTTATAAGAAATCTGAATGTCCTAAAATTTATTCGGACTTTTAGGGCTAGGATCTGGGGTAAACTAAACTTAAAGTGGCAAAATAGTTGGCATTCGAGCCACTGTTCGATACCATTGCGTTGAAAAAGACGTTAAAAGCCAAAAGATAGGCTGACATATAGAGCACACTCCAAACCAGATGGTAGAGAATGAAACGGAATAACACATAGAGGTAGAAATAGATAGAGAGAGAGAGAGCGAGAGAGTCGGAAAGAGAAGGCGTACGAATCAAGCTCCGTTAGGCAACGAAATGGTTTTTTCCTTTGTTCGCGTTTAGCAATTTTATTTCCGCCTTTTGTCGCGATTTATTCGATTGCCTGCCAACCTGATATGGCGGGAATGGAACGGAAGGGAACGAAACGAAACGAAATAGAATGGGATGGGCATGGGTATGGCGTGGCATGGAATGTGGCAGTGACAGCAAGGAAAATCGCTGGCACATATTTCCCATCTTAATGTGTTAACCCAATTTTCATGTCGAGCGGCGCATTGCAGGCAGGGAAAATATGTACATACATATATTCATATATATTAAGATCCAAGGCAAGAACATTTTCCGCTGAGTTAAGAGCAAGCGATTTGCAAACGGGATTTCCATTACAGAAGAAGGAACAAGGAAGAAGGAAGAGGGGGAAGGTGTCGTCCTGGTTTAGACAACAATTTCCAGCTAATTTGCATAAGTGACATAGTGGGTTACAAACAGTAATGGCAAAGGTAGTTACTGTAATGAGCTTAAGGTCTAAGCGGGAATTTACATTCCAAGGTAGACGGAGCTTTTGTATAACATCAAATCGATTTGTGTCGATAACTCTTTTAGCAATGATAGGCAGCTTTTTTTCAAAATTTGTGCTTTAAAACGTTTTGAACTTGTTTTACAGCAAATTGTGCTTACAGAGAAAATTTAATCGAGGTTATTCGTACATAGAACTTATCTTTTAACTAAAATAATCGCAAAACCTTCGATTTATATCGATAACTCAAAGCTTAATGGTAGTGTCTTATATAAGTGTTCAGAGATTTTGAAAAATATGGCTTAAAAGAGCTATAAATTATTGGTTTTTCGTCTTCGAGATCAGTTTTATTAACAATGTTAAACTTTATAAAAGAATTGGGTTTATCTTAATTTGTATCGATTAATTTAAAATAACTTCGATAACAATATTAAATAACAATTAAATATTTCTAAGATAAAAGCAAGTTTCCAAACCATTCTTGGGGAATTCCCCCTTTGCGGCTGGTTAAAGAATTCTTCTTGACATGGCGGCGGGCTCCTTCAGGTGCGGGACACGTAACACGGTACCTGCTGTGCCACAGGAAATGTAACGGTACAGCTATGTCAAAGGCGGAGGACGGGACAGGTGAGCCAAGGTGCAATTCTGTTGTAGAACTTTCCCTTCTTCTTTTTTTTTTTTGCTGTTGCTCCACATTGTTCATGACGTTTCACATGCAAAACGCGTGTCACATTCGCATTTCCGCCTGTCATCCTAGTTTACGGGAGGGGGTGAGGGGGGCGACCCCTACATACCCCGAACACACACACACACATGCACACTTAAGCACACGTGGCACTTTTGGGCTTCAACAACAGTCGCCAGGCTTTCCTTCGGTTACTTTGACTCTTTTGGGGTCTGATAAGTGGTTATGTGCGTGTGTGAATTCCCCTACCCCAACTCCAGAATGTGTGTGTGTGTGCAACTTGTTAAAAATCCATTAATCACGTAAGTGGCAACTCTGGCAGCGACATTGCCGGCATACAAATTCGTTCATGCGTGCGAAAAAAAGCTGAAAAGCTTCCATGGACACCCCACTCCGCCCCAGTCGTTGCCTGGTCTTGTGTTAGGGAGTGTGGGGTTCCCCTAATTTTCCCTGCTTTAGATATGCTTTTGCATTTTACTGCCTCATTATCCGGGCATTGTGAATCGCTCTAAACGGAAATGGCTTGTGAGGTTCACGAGCAAATTAATTTATTGAAAATATTTTGACTTGTTTCGGGTTTGTAAATATTAATAATTATAATAAGATATGAAAATTACTTCGAAGGGGGTTTACATCAATTAAAAAGGTGCCAAAAAGTATGCTTTAAAAAATTTAAATGTATTTTCTCAGACTTTTTAAGTCTTTCTTAAGTCCGCTGAAGTCGTGTATTTTAAGTCAATTAAAAATGTGCCGAAAAGTATGCTTTAATATTTTGTATATCCTTTTATACTTATCAAACCCCTCCAATATTAGTTTAACTTATAACTTATTTTATTATAACTTTTTAAAAATCAGGGTTTGCACAGAAGTAGTTGCTGATTTCAAATCAGTTAAAATTACGTCTAAAAGTATGCTTTAATATTTCAAAACATTGTTAGACTTTCCAAATCTCTCCAAGAATATTTTCTTCACAGCTCAAAAGTAAGTCTCTTCTCAGTTCAGTTTATAACAGATATTATTTTCATTTATTTTCACTCTGAATTGTTGTGGCTTTCTCGCATTGTTCTGTTCGAGAGCGGGACTCGGGTTCCATGGGCTGATGTCTTGTATTACAAGCTGCACGCATTCCTTGGTCACACAAATTTCGAGGACACCACATACTTATACCCTCGCACACACCAGCACACAGGGACAACGAAGAAGCTGGCAAGTTTATTAAGTCCGGTTGGGCGCCCCGAAGTATGCAACATTTTAATATGTATGCCTCTCCGCCTTTCCACGAGTGCCAGAGGAGAGCTTTTGGTTGAATGTTTATGTGGGTATGCGTGCTCATGCATACGTATATATGCTGGGGCATTGTCTAGGCGAAATATAATAAACTCAACATTTGCAGCAAACATCTTTTGCGGTCCTGCCAACGACAAAATGTACGGAAATACATCCAAAGCCGACCCGCCGTCGCCGTTGCCGCCGATGCTCACGAAAAACTAACACCGACAACAGAACCGGCTTGGTGGGTCTGGCCCCAACCTTGGCAACCCTTTAAGTCTTCCGGGAATCCTCGTGGAGTAGGAACTACTACTGGAAACTTTAGCACAGTTCCTCATATCTTTGGGGCACCTGCTGCAAAAGTTTCCGCTTCCTTTCGCACTGTTTTTTGTTTTTTGTTTCTCTTGCCAGCGCATTGCAAAATCAAAGTTGCCAAGGGTTGGGAAAAACCTTCACTCTTCCACTTACAACCCATATTTGGGGCCCTGAGAAAGTTTGTCATGTTTGTACGTATGTATGGGGAAGTGAACATGGTCGTCGTATCTTCTACTTAAATTAAATACAATGTGTGCGAAAAGTAAATTGAAGTTTGCTTTATGTGAATATTCTAGTCTGTATCCCCGAACCGTCACAATTTATCTTCTCCCTTCCGTGCATCCTCCTTCAATAGTTTCACTTGAACTCTTGTTAAACAAATGCTCTAAAGCAGACTTACAGGGAATGTATGTGTATATACATACACCTTGGGGAATTGACAACGTAGTGATGCATAATCGACAGTGACACGGCGTGAATAAAGTGAAGATTTTATATCTTGAATTGAATTTTATATCTTGAATTCTCTCCTAAAATTATAAAGAGTAGTTGTTACCTCTGTATTTATTTCTTATTTATTTTTTCTTATTATTTTTATTATTTCTTATTTATTTTTTCTTATTATTTTTATTATTTCTTTATCGAATTTTCGCAGTAAACACTAACATGAAGTATAGGAATATCTAAATCCTATACTTCAAGAAAATATTAAATAAAATCAAAAAAAGAACTGGTGCTTTGAGGCCTTATATATTATTTGAATAATAAGGAAGCCCGTTTAAACTCTGTTAAATATTAATATTTTCCCTCCTATCCTTCCTTAAACAGTTAAATGATAAATGGTCTCTTACCTGGCACCGATGAGCAGACTGTTGCCATCCTTGGTGACGAGCTTGAAGTGATCCACGATACTATCGTTGCCCAGAAACTTCATTATATCTTCGGGACCTGCAAATCGGAAAATAAAGAGGATTATAAATAAATTGCAACAGGCAACGAAGGCAAAGTGGGCGGTGGGAATTGGCCGGGAGACAGATGAGTTTGGGTCGGAATGCAAATGCCTAATTAGGCAATTAGGCGGCGTTAAAGGCGACAAAAAGCAGTTGAGAAGAAAAGGGAAAAGGGAAGCGGATGAGGCAGCTAGTAAAAAGCGTGGAGGGGCTGTGAAAAGGACGCGGCAAATGCGGCAAAATGGCGGCGCACAGGGAAACAATGCAGCTGGAGTTGGGGAAATGGAAATGGGACTGGGATTGGGATCAGGATCGGGGAGAGTTTTTCGCCCCATGATGATGATGATATGCAAAAGCGGGAAGAGCCCCGTTTAGCTACAGCAACATAATCAGCAGCTGCATCAGCAAAAGGCAAAGTACAATTTTTGTCGTTTGTTTACTTTGCTTATTTGCATCTACTTTTTGCAATCCCGCTCCGGAAAATCTTTTTGTTGGTCGCCACTTGCTGCCACAAACGGCATTCAGCCGCCCGCCAGTCCATCTCTCAGTCAGAGATTTAGTTTTTCGCAAGAATAAAATAAGGATTTAGGGACAGAGGCCAAGGGAAATTTAAAGGGAACGATGCGCTTAGATTATAAACTTATTTATTAACGAATAAACTTAATATTTTAACTTAATATGTTTGCAGAGTTTAAGTGTGAATTCTTAGCGTCGCTTTCGTAAAGTTAGTGTGACCAATCGGCTTTTGTATTAGAATGTGACCAAAAGATAGTGTTGCCAGATGTCGGACGGAGTTAGATCGCCACAGATTATGTAGGGATAATTTATAATTAAAAGTGTAGACTATTATTTATACTTCATAAATCCTTGCTCTTTTTAGGAACTTCCCTTATCCTCGTTAACGCACATTAAATATAACCCCACGGCCAGCATTCGATCGTTGATGTTGCAGCAGCAGGTAAGCATTATTTTTGCCTTATTTTCCACCAACTTTCTTTTTTTCTCTTCTTTTGGTGCCTTTTTCAGCGAGCTTTTAACTTTTAACTGCAAATGTTCGGTCAACCACACAAGAGCGAAAAAGTTTTCCTCGCTTTTTTCAACTCAATGCTCCTTTCAACGTTGAATGGGGGGCAGCCTGGGAAGTGGGGCAGGAGTCGAAGGATGCCACCTGGTTATTGAAAGCACATTTGGGCGCTTTTCGTGTTCGTCCACTTTTCATTTCAACGGCGGCGAACACAAAAAAATAAAAACGAGAACTAAAATAAATGGGCAGAATGAGCGTTTTTATGTGCGAGACAGGAGAGCCTTTTGTTTACTTGACATTTAACGTGACACGCGGGACATGTGAACAACTGTGCGGGCGAAGGAGCCATGGGACGAAGGAGCAGTGGGCGTGGCAGCTACAGGAAAAGTTAAAACCTGGAACCCAACAAATGAAGCAACATTTTTTTAATGTAGCTTCAGCTTCTGTAATTAAAAGTAACAAAAGCAACCCAACTGACAAGTAGAAGAAAAGCAGCAATGAGGACAAAAGCTGGAGAAAGTCAGGACGAAATTAAAAACAGTATGGAAAAATAATTATTGCCGAGAAAAACGTGAAAAAATGTTCATCTGGAGATGGAAAGTAAAATAAATACAGAAAGATGTGATGGCAGCACAGGGAAAAAGAATTCAAGTTGATATAGAAATAATAGAACAAAAGTTGAGAGAAAGTAATGAATAGAAATAAATTAAAAGTATCCAAATATATGGCTTTATTTGGGATTTTTCTTGTTTCCTTCCATTCTTATACCATAAAGGGATATTATTTGCAGTGAGTAAAGATTGGAAGAAGAAAAGTAAAGAATAAAGGGTAAATTATAAATAAGGAGAAAAGGTATTTAATATTGATTTTCCTATATGTCTCGTCTCGGAATAAATATAAACAGATTAAATATCACAATATTAGTAACATTTCTTGAAGATTAGAAATCATTTTAAATTTAATTTAATATAATTTGTTTTAGGTAAAAACCGCTTAGAATTTGTAATGTAACTTCTCTTTCTTTCAGTTTCATTACTTCTTGACCATAAAATTCCCTAGAGAAATAACTTTACCAATTAAAAATGGCGTTTCAACCATTCTTATGTAAGAATCACCTAAAAATTCTGTGGGTGGATAATAAGAATATTTGTAGGTCTCCCAAAGGACTTAACAATTGCTCTACTATTTGCTTTATATTCCATCCTGTTCCATCCATTTTAACCATTCTCATTTGTATGATAATGTCTCGCATTTGTTGTCTCTCAAGGCGACTCGGCTCGCTCGTCATTCACAAAGGACCTGACCTCATCTCATTACTCATCCGTGCCCCGGAGCACTCTTTGTGCTGGGTACATCCAACTTTTGTTTAATGCCACCACCACCAAAGGCCTTTTGTCGACCTGGCCAAAAAACTTTGTAAGCCCAAAATTGTAAGCTAATATTTGCGTTACCTACATCTGCACACAGTGCCCGCCCGGGCAGGACACGACACACACACACACATATCTGCATAGACGCCGCCAAAGTGGAACCGGAAAGGAGCGAAAAATTCCGCAACCAAAAATCTAATATTTACCTTGACTTTGCAAAATGCAAACTGTAAACTCAAAAAACGCCAAGCGGCGGCGGTGTTTCCCAGTCCAATTCCGGTTACCCATGGGCGTACACACCGTTGTTACCGTTGTTACATCCACATATACTCCTAGGTATGGCCATTTCAACAAAGGACTTTTGCCGCCAGACAGGAGGCGAAAAAAGGAGAAAATAAAAAGCCAAAGCAAAAAGGAACAGTGTCAGAGTCTATCACTTTAATCAACTGGACCGACGACCGTCTGACTGCTCAAAATTATGCAAATTCAACGGAAAATAAAATAAAAATTCTGACGTACGGCATCTAGAAAGTGGAGTGGAGTGTGGAGTGGAGTCCTCCGTGTTTGACATTGACTTGCGAACGTGACCGTGCAAGGACCAAGCCACTTAATGGTCAACTTCCTGGATCCCAACCACACCTTTTGTACAAATCACACAAACCCAGCTCGGGCGGTGGGAGACGACGACCAACAAATAAGCTGATTATTAAATATTTTCTTAATGAATTTTTCATTCGCACTTGCGGAATTCCTGAGATGAAGCCCGTTCCCTTGCCCAGATCCTCCGAACTCAACGGTAAATATTTACCCAAGATGGCGACCACTGGCAGGTGTGATGACCATTCCGCGGCCTCCATTCCCCACGTACATTTATATGTAAATTCCGAATGCATTTTGGAGGCGAAGCGAGGCGAGCCGAGGCAGCAAGCGAAAGGCAGACAACAATGCAGCATTAAAAATGCAAAAACCTTTTCAGAAATGCAAGCCAAATGTTGCTCTTAGTGCCGTCGAGAGAAATGAGAGAAAACACAGAGAATGAAAGGCAGGGAGCGGAAGAAAGGAAGCTGGAATAAGGCGCTGTCGAAAGGAAGCGCCGACAGTCTGTCAATAATAAAGGCTTCCGGCCGACACAAATGCAAGGCGGAGATTCCGTAGACTCTTAAGAACAGTAAATATCATTAGGAAAATAATGTCATGCCAGTGAAAACAATGGAAGCCTCTCCTTCCTTTAAATTATCGGGGTTGTAATTAAAATCGCTGAGGATTTGAAGTTAATTAAAATAGTGTCTAAAAGTAGGCTACAAAATATTATAACTTACAAGTCCACAAATATACAAATTTGTTAACTAAAATAATACTTTTTGTCAGATTTTTGAATGGATTAAGAGATTTTCACAGAAATGCTTTTGAAGTAAATTTTCGGTCTATAATATTTCATTGCATACTTTTAGACACATTTATAAAAAAATTAAAAAGTCTTAGGCGATTTCTTTGGCATATTCTGGTTGTAAAAATACTTTCAAGTAGTTTTTAAATATTTTTTTGTATAAAATAGGTACAGAAATATTAACCGAACTTCTTGAAGAAAAATTTAATGCATCAACGTGAGCAGTTTAATCTCCGACACCTCTCATAAAATATATATGAGTACGAAAAGGCAAAGTCCGTATTTTTGGTGGGTTGAAGGCGAAAAGCGGCTTCGCTTTCCGGAAAACAAAATGCAGCGACGCGTGAAAAACATTTCCCGACTTTGGAAACCTATCCCCTACCTCCTACCGAAAGGAAAAGGCAACAATAACATGGCGGCCGGCCATGGAGGTGGAAAAGGGAAAGAAGGAGGAGGAGAAGAAAAAAATCCCTCGTTGAGATTTGCATTTAATTGAAATGAACGCCAACGGTCGGCGGAGAGAACACATGAAATGGCCAGACCAGACCAGAACGGACCAGACAGAATCCGAATCCGCATCGGAATCTGAAACCAAATCGGACGCACAAAGGGCAGAAAGCAAAAGGCAGATACTCATTGGGCGCCGGAGTCTCTTTCTTTTTTTTATTTTGCTTCCGTGCAGGCTCTCCCCGAAATGAAATCTGAAATGAATGCCGCCGGCTGACCCTGGAACAGGACAGTTGTTCCGCCATCTCCTTCGATTGAGTCCCGGCTTATCGGAAGGCTCCATTGTCTTTTTATCCCGGCTCAAACTCTTGGCCCAATTGCAGCGTTTGATTTGTTTTGTTTCGGCCTTCCCTTTTGCCATTTCCCAAGTTGTCAATTCCACTTTCTGCTGAAGTTTGCATCTTGATTGAGTTTCGCCAGACTAATGTCTGAGGCGGATTCTCGTCCATTCAGGTGTGAACGGGATATTGGTAAAGATAATCTTGGGAAAAAACCACCACAATTTGATCGATGTTATTTGTATCTGATTTAATTTGGAGTTTGCACTGGGAAAATACTGATTTCCATAATAGATATATTCATTTCTTTTTATTAAGCTTCTCTAAGCAGAAATTTTCACCGCATATAATTATCGATTTGTGCAAATGAAATGAATTTTTTTCCTAGCCAGCCCCGCATATTTCCATCATAAATCACCAAAATTATCCCATTAAATATTCCGCATTCTCAAAAAAGAAAAAAAAAATTAAAAATAAGCACCAATCAGAGGGAATATTTTTTCCACCCGACAAGGTTTTTTATGTTTCCTTTCAATGCAAACAATTTTGACCAAATCAAATTTATTTAACGGATGTGACGACAGCCAACGCCCCGTTTATTTTTTTAAATATTTTTTTAATGTGATGAAAAACGCACACACACCTAGCTTTGGCAATGACAATGGAATACGGTTATTTTCCCATCATTAATATTTCAAATCGCTGGCCAATTACATTGAAATTCATCAACAATTTAAGCCTGAACAAAATATTTATAGAAATCAAAGTGGGGCAAAAGAATTGTGTAAATGTTGCGCAATCTGTTTATCTGCAAGCGGGAGTAGCGAAAAAATAGTAAATATAGTAAATAGGAACATGCTTTTAATTTGTTTAAGAAACACCCTGATAGACAGATCTGACCTATTATTAAGTACAATCGATATATATATTTAAGACTGCGTCACCTGTCTGCGGAAAGCGTGCCTTGTGTGAAATGAAATTAATCGCGAGACGTTAAAGGAAATGCCGTGAAGGCCTTTAAATTCATTTAGGCCGAGAGAGAGAGAGCGGAGTGCTGCAGGCGCTGAGGTTCTCGCGTGTCCTGCGGTTGCCACGAAATGTGACAGGATATGAACTACATGCCATTTATGCAGCAATTAACGCCAGGACCAGGCGCTGCAGTCCGTCGCTCACGGTTCCGCGAGGACCTCGGAGTCGAATTTTATGCTGCCTTAATTATTATTGTATTATTTTGCATTTATTTACGCACGTTCCGTTCGCCGTCGCAGATATCCTTTGTGCACGCTGCCGGGCACAAGGATGCGATGCCCGACCCGACCCTGGTGATGACGTTGGCTGCGGCTTGTTTGAACATCCGATGGGCCACAGTCCGGGCTTCTTAATGACAACAAATTGTCGTAACCAATTGCAGGTGTTTCCGCAAAGGAACGCACAGCGAAATCGAAGAGTTTTCACCGACCTTACACCGACTTTCCGCCGAGTTTTCACGGAGTTTCCGCCATGTGCATTCGCACGCGAAGCGATTGCTCGTCATGTTTAATGCCAAGCAACTTTATGTGCAAAGTTCATCAGTGTAAATATGTCTGATTAAATGGTGGAGTGGCATTGAGACAGAAGAGATGATGAGAGAGCACGAAGGCTTGTTAAAAGTTAAGAACTTTATTTCTGCGGAGCTCAAAGCGGGAGTTTACCTGCAGTATTTACTCTTTCCCATTTTATTATAATTAAATAATGAATTACCATGCTTCTTCGTATTACCAAACATATACTTTTAAGCTTTTGCTAAGCCTCAGCTGGTTTCCTCAACTACCAAGATCTCAATCTAAGTTTTCCTAAGCCAACTTTTCTTTTTAGTAAACATTAAAAATTCACAATTTTCAAGACATCAATGCCGTCGTCATTAAGGTCTCTCTCTACCACCGAAAGAAACGTGATGTGTTATCCCAAACAGGGTCTAAATGATGATACTGGAATTTCCCAAGCCCCATTCTACCTGGCCATGTGTGTGTTTACTCGCATAATCCCGTCTCCCGGCTCCTAGCTCCTGGCTCCAGCTGGCACCCAAACTCGCAGCGACCTGGTTCAGATAAGATGTGCTTTACATGTGCCTAAACAAACATGATGTGAGGGAGCCGGTATATGGGGCTACGGGGTGCTATTCTGTCAGGTGCAGAGGCTACAAGCTACACCCACATCCATTTACGGCTGGGGCACGCATGAATGAATCCCAAGCGGGCATGCGGATCAGTGTTGCCAAGTTGGCAATGGAAAAGTGGCAACAGATAAATAAACCCAAGTAACTAGGATATTTTGAAAAATCTTTTGGGAATTATAGAAGGTTTATAAAGCAATTGAAGATGTTCTTTTAGTATTAGGAAATATTTAGCTTAGTTTCTTTGAATTTTGTTTTTCCTAGCTCGAAACCTAACGGTTGAAGGCCTAGAAATAATTTAAGAAATGTCTTGAAATAAAATTCGTACTGGCTTACGTGTCGTATGAGTAATGTTGAAGCTTTCTTATGCATTTATGTTGCCATAGATTGTATTTCTATATGGGAAACTCCCCATTCTCACTCAATTAATGCACCCTGTCGGAAGATTACAAAAACCTTTAGAAGATTGTATTATTTTCTTGCTTTAGCTAGAAAAACAGCACGTTGCCAACACCGAAGCAAACGAGGGACTCAGGTGTATGCACTGAGCACACGCGTCACTTATTACAGTGACAATGATATGCGTCTTGCACACAAATATGAGCACAAGGAAGAGGGAAAGCCAGGCTCCTGGCTCCTGGCTCCTGGCGCCAACCCTAGTTCCCTAGTTCCTGAGACCCTGGGGCTCCGGGGGACTAAGGCTGCCAAACAAATGTCGGTGGGTGTAATTGATCAGGACTGACTGGGGCACGCACACAATCAAACAATGACTTGCAGTTGCCCTATAAATCGGCTGCACTTAATGCCCGGGTCTACGGGACCCGGACCCGGACCGCTTCCATAAGAAATGCTCGGCACGAATTTCAAAATGTCAGAGCGGGTGGCAAGCAGACATAAACACGTATCTGATGCACTTATACAGGAAGAAATTTAGCAGGCATGCGAGTAGCACTATGCTCTCAGGCAGATAGGACACGTGTCTGGCGAAAAACAAAAAATGGGATGTCACCGTTAATCATTTTTATGATGACCTTAAGCCATTAACCCATGAACTTTGACAGAGAAGGCAAGCATAATTAGAGATTTGATAAACAGAAAGTATCATTTTTTCCTCGACTCGGGATGCTATAACAGAGGAACTCTGTGCATCTCTCTAATAATTAGCATTTAAGGCTTTCCAAAGTTTAATTTTTTACAGTGCCCCCGCAGGGAAAGCACGTGCTAAAGTTGATGTGTATTGCCATGCGGCAATACATGGACCCCATTCTCCTTGGAATCGCCGCCAACTGCTGCTCCACGCTGATGCTGCTGATGATGCTGATGATGATGAAGCTGATGATGGCAACAACGACGAGGATGGGCACTTTGCCCGTGTTTAATGATGCCGTTTGGCTGTCACTCCGAGGACATCTGCCCGGCTCATCTCGACGTGGCTGTGCCAGCGCCAGCGCCAATGTCCTGACAGCCCCATATAGGTTACGCTCGCTGGCTTTTCATCAGTACCCGGGATCGGGAGCGATGCAACCGTAAGTCCGCTGACCTGCTCCTCTTCCACTTCCCTGATGAACCGATGAACCAATGACCCATAAAACGGACGCTGGCATCGGGCGGAATCAGCTTTGGCCGGCTTTTGTGGTTCCCATGGCAATCGCGCTCTCAGAACCTAAAGCTCTCTCAGAGATGGGAAGAGTTTACTACTTTAACTAGGTAAGAGTTAACCGTGGATACACAAAGGTTATTAAAAAGGCTATTGCAATTAGGCAAATTCCATTTTGTAAATGGTTTTATAAGTCATTTTAGTGTTTAGCAAGAAAAGAGCTATGTTCGCATATTTATTTTATAATATTAATAAATAAGTAATATTTATATGTGCATAAAAATTAGTGTAACTCTATTTGGGTTATAGACTGTAAGAACAGCAAAAAAGAGACAAGGTATTTTTAAGAAACCAAACTAATATTTGTTCCATAATTTTACTTGACCGTAACTCTAGACTCTACTAGACCGTAACTCTCACTCTGAACTATGATATAATTATAATAGTATAATGTTCTGAACCATACAAATAATAATTTAGGAACTTTCTTTAAAGGTTTTCCTATATTTCCTTTTATATTTGATTCAAAAACTAATCCCAGCTTTCTTTTTAACATTTTAGTAAAGTAAAAAGATTCAATTACTGCTGAGAGTAAGTGGACACTTGGCATCACTGAAACAGGACCCTGTCAAATCACTGGAAATTGGTAGAGGGGACGAGTACACCGGATCAGGGCTTAACTTTGCAACTCTGTCAGGGCACCATCTGTCAATTTGTATCGATGCATCCGACTCAAATTGGGGTCAGCGATTACTAGCACGAGAATATACACCAGGTGGAAGGATATTTAAATAAGTTATATTTTTGCAGCATACTGGTATGTGGAAAAGTTTAATCGATTCTCCGAGGTACATGTTGTGAAAAAACTCTTGCTTTAGTCTGCATTCAGTACATGTATGCAGTGAGACGTTTCTAATATTTATCTCTAGACAAAAAAGGAGCCGTCAAAGGGACCGTAAAAATAGTGATAAATCCACAGAAGTGAGGTTTACTCTGGGATTTATTATTGTGCGGACTCTTTCAGGCATTCAAATCGTCAATGTCATCATTACAGCCGTGCACACACACACGTATTTGCAGGCGATGCCCCCCATAGCTCCTTGCGACTACTTGTAGCTCTTGGAGGGCCTTTGCCGGGAACCCTGCAAAGAGTTTTCCAGCCAGTTCAGCTCTTTGTCGGGGGTAAACTTCTTTTGCTGCGTTTTATTTATTTAAACGGAAAGCCGATGAAGCCGAAAGTCTTAAGTGGAGGGATGGATGGCATGGGTGATGGGCGATGGGCGATGGGGGATGGGATGGAAAAATGCTTGCTTTGAAATCGGCCAAGGAGGCTGGAGCTTTTATAATTTTACGCTGTCGAATGCGAAGCGAAGCGGCCACCTCACGTAGCAGAAGTACAAAAGACATAAAGAGTACAAAAGATATAAAGTAAACTGAAAGTAAAGATAAAAGCGCCACGGGCTCTGAAAATGTGCAAAGACAATGATAAGAACGGGGATAAGACCGAGCCAGCGTTGAAATGCTTCACAAAATGAAGGCGGAAAACATGGGAAACATGGAAAAATTGGAAAAGCGCTGAAGACGACTACCTACTACTGCCGCCGTCGAGCGCTTTTCACTTGTCATGTCAGGGGTCTGGTCGCGGGACCTCTTCTCAAAGGCAATATTTTCTCTCGTTGGCGTTTTTCACCTTGGATACGCAACAAAGCGCGGTGATGAATTGAAAAAAAAAGAAAAGAAGAAAACTGAAAGTCTATAGAAATGCTAATGGAGTGTAGTTATTTTAAAGGCTAAAGCCAAGAGCTGGGTTTATACTTAAGGAACTTGGTGGAATTTGTAGTTGTAAGTCGATGAACTTCATGGCATATTAAGTATAATTAAAAGTTTTTGTAGACAAACCTGTAATGATAAGAAGATAGAAAACTTTAATTAGTTACCGTTCGTTTATACGGCTTTTAATATTATAAATAAATTATTAAGTTTGGCTATTAATCTAGATTTAAATTATATTAAATGTTAGACCAGTATCTTTCTACCAAAACACACAAGATCTAACATTGTTCCAGTTTCTAGCCAAGTATAATAATAGTATGTAGCAGCATTCGTACTTGCTATATTTAGCTAGTGCTGGAAGACCAGCATGTGTCCTATTATTTTATTTTATATATGTTATTCTAAAAGCTGAAGTTAATTAAAATTCATAAAGGGTATTTTAAAATAAATCTCTTTGGGAATTTAAAGCTTTAATTCCTTTGATAAATAAATTAATGTTTTAACATATTTTTATTAATTTAATTTCTACATGTACTGTTCAATTCCTTCTTAACTTCAGCCTGATAGTAGTTTTTAATTAATGTTAACTATTAGACCGATGCTTTGAAAGGAATTTAATAGTTATCATCCGCTCGTATCGATATATGTATATATTTTTAATACGACCCCCGTGGACAAGTGATTTTCATTTGGTCTCGCCCCAATTTTGTGTCAATTCAATCAATTCACTGATTAGTTTTCAATTGGACCGGGGCCATTAGAGCTCGATTTGAGTAATACACATGCACATGGCATTCTGTAACTGAGTTGCCCCAGTTGCCTGGCGACTGTCAGCCAAAATGAATAATCGAATGGTGTGCGGAATTGGTAAAAGAATGGAATTCTGGTACCATCGCCCCGCACCGCCCCGCCCCCAAATTGTGCATATTGCTTTTTTTTGGTTCGGCGCTCCCTCGCTTCCGTTGCAGCTGTTTTTCCGCCCAGTTTTCCCCCAGCTTTCCTTCGTGGCTTCTTTTTTTTTTCCTAGCTTTGGCTAGCAATTTATTTGCCTGCGACAAGAGACAAAACAACATTTTAAAGATGCAAATACGACGCGGGGGCTCCTATATTGCGGACGGGCACAAAATGGCAATAAAGAAAACTAAAATCAATGGAAATATTCGCGCTGGCATAAATTCCCTTTGAGAGCATACAAGCGAAAAAGTAAAAGAGAAATGTATGGCAGAAAAGAAATGCAATTCGAAAAGTTTGTAACCCAGATTCTTTTCCCCCTGTTTGTCGTATATATTCTTTTTGTTTTTACGGATTTTTTCCAGTTTATTTTGGCAACTCCAGCCGCAGGTGTTACTGCGTGTATACGTCTGTATACGGCTTGCTTTTCACCACAGCTGCAAATGGCGGAAAATGTGTAAAAACAGGCAGAACTTTCATTGTTTGCATCAGAAGCAATGGAAAAATATTTTCGAAACGCACTTTTTCTACGCGCACATACATCTACTACAGTTTCAAACGGAATTCATTCTGTTAAATATTTTTTAGAGAGGGAGGAATCAGTGCCAGGCGAGTGATGTCCAAGAGGGATTGATTTCCTTTCGAAAGAATACATTTTTAAAATTTCGAAAATATTTTGTATAGTTTTAATATAACAAAGAATATATTTTAAATATTGATTTTTATGATTTGGAAAAATTATAGGATTTATAGGATTTTTCAAACAATTTTAAAAAACATTTACGTTTGTAAGCACTTGTTCCAACAATATTTATTGAAAAGTTTATAAGTTATAAGTATATTTTCCTTAATTACAAATGCCGCCCCTTTTTTTTTAATATCCTCTGGTATGCCGCCACTGGTGCAGAATGTGTTGCCTTTGCTTTCGGTTCTGTGGTCTTCATATTACAGGAGCCCGTAAAAACTTTTTTCACTTGGCCAGGCTCTTCCTGTTTCTGGTTCTGTTATTGCTGCTGCTATTTTCTTTGCATATCCTCGCATTCGTTTCGCCTGTCCCAGGCACACACACAACCGCCCAGCTGACTCACTCCCCACATGCCCTGGGGCAAATTTATTGAATTCGCATAGCAGCCAGGAAGGCAACTTAATTTTCAAGTGAAACTTTGTTAAGGTTCGCCATGTTCGCCATGTGCTCAACACCAAACAGGAAAGAGCCCCCACAAAAAAAGGGCAACGCAAAGAAAAACCCCCCAGACAATTTCAAGGACCTCTCTTATGGCGGAGAGGGCGGATCGAGGTGGAGGGGGCGCGACCAACAACAGGAACAGAAACAACAACCCAAAAAGCAGCTAAAGTTTGGGGTTTCGCTTGGTGTTTGCATTTTGTTAAGTGTTGAAAATTTATTAGTTTCACCTTAATTTGTTTGCTGACTGCTCTCGGTGGAGGCGTAAAGAGATGCTCGGTTGCTGCTCGCCGAAAACGTTTTATTTTTCCTCAAAGGAAATTTATCATTTTCGTTGTTCACGACAACACACAATACAATGTTAAGGAAAACGGAAAATGAGTTCATCAATCACTACAGAGTTGTATTTTTAAATGTTATTAAATCTTTGAAATTAAAAGTCAGGTGTTGAGTTGGAAAATGAATTACATTTTTTGTAGTCGCTATATTTATTGATATTGAATTGGCCTCCAAATCATTGTTTCCTTATGGAACTTAAGGTTTCCATTGAATAAAACTTTTAAAATTATATTAATCTTTAATACAAGATAAATACCAAATCTTAAGCTTACTCAAATTCATTTATCTAATTTACGTAATTTTTCCGAGTTTAATCCACTGGAGTTTTGCAGTAGCTCTATAGATTTTTTAAACCGAAACCTATATTTCCCAAGTATATACAAAAAAAAATAATATAAAATAAAAACAAAAAAAAATGCATCCATCTCCCCGACGGGGAATTGAACCCCGGTCTCCCGCGTGACAGGCGGGGATACTAACCACTATACTATCGAGGATGTTGAGTTCAGCGAGTCAAAAGCTCATCACGTTCAGCAATCTATGATCAGCGGTCTCTCGCTGACCGCAAAGCTTTCTATTCTAATCACTTTCAAGTCATATCTGGCTAAAGCTTTAAGACCTTAAAGCAAAAATAGCACAGTGGGCATGAACGAAAGAGCGAAAAAAAAATAAATAAAACCTTGTTCATGCTACAAAGGCAGGGCGTGCGAGCGGGATGGCAAATCAAAGTCAGCAGCGCAGCCAAATGGGGAAACATTGTTTTAAAACAATGAAATACAAGCTGCTAGCTAGCTGGGGAGCCAAGCCGATTCACCAGCCAGCAGCCAGCTAGCTAGCAGAGCCCAACAACACGCAATAAAAGACAAAAGTGGAATATGTGCCACAACGCTGCACAGATGCCAACGACCAAGTACCACCTCCCGACCCTTTGGCAGTACCCATTACCCACCCGTCGCCACCCCCTCGAACAACATGCGAGTCCACTTGAAACTTTGCGCTATTGTGCTTTCACCCCCTGCCAACTATATATATATATTACATTTTTTCTAGAGCCGCTTCCAGCTGCGGACTTTCTCTAGAATCTTTGGCCAACTGAAGCCAGTTACTACGCCCTCTAAAAAAAAAAGCGAATTTTATGAAAAACCCCAAGGAACTAAGGAGTCGAAGTTCTTTGACCTATTAACAGTACTCGGACTTGAAACTATATAAACTTATTACTAATTTTAGAGTGGGAAAAATATTGTCTGTTTAAAATTCTGAAAAAAAAAGTTTAAAAAGTAATTAAATTTGGGTCCGGGTATAAGACATATAGAGAGTCTCCGGTTCCGGGTTGCTTTTGACCACAATGGGTCTTGCTTCCTACTTAAAAACCATTACCTTCTTTAAAAAAACTTCATTTAGTATTTAAATATATACATTTTCTAATATTTTCTAATGTTTCTAAAGAATAAATTTCAAAAACCGATAAAATTAATTGTATTAATTTTATCAAACCTTTTTAAATAGTTTTTAATGCCCAACTTGCTATAACCCCAATTCCAGGGTATATTTCCAACTGAAAACCCACTATATTGCTCTACTAGCAGCTACTGCTGCCGCTGCTGGGTGGAAACAAAAAAGTTTAACAAATATAATTGCTGCTCTGCTTTGGCAAACTCCATTAAATTTATAAAGTGGGCAAAGTTGCATATTCTTCCTCTGGCACCCAGCTTTTTATCCCTACTTCAGACTGTGTGTGAATGGGCATATGAGCACTTATTGATTAATAGTTTTATTGCATTCATGCAGAGCCCGGCCATTAATTTTGCATGTTAAATAAAAGAGCACTCAATTATGTGGGCTGCAATCGGGGCGGGGCGGGTTGTTAAAGAATGAAATATTCATGCATTTTATGCTGGGCCTACCATCAAACAATGCATGTTTGATGTTGAATTAAATCCCGCCTCGGCCAGTGTGTGTGCAGGGCGAGTATTGATTGGTTTTGGCCGGGAAATAGTTTTATAAACTCTCAAAGAGAGGGATTATATGCCCGGTGTATTTCCTAGTTAAGCTATGCGACTGCCCCACTCGTGATAAAGCTTTATCCGCAAGCTATTTTAGTTGCAATAATTGTTTAGTGTAACCTATACTGCAGAAAGCTATTGTAGTTACAATAATTGCTAAGTGTGTCCTATATACTGCAGCCTGATGGTTTATTTAAAATTTAAATACTTCTTTGGAAGCGGCAAGAGTCCTGACCATTACTTTGATTATTATAAATTCATAGAAACATGCAGGGGTTTTCTCTTGAATTTCCACAAAAAGGGAGCCCAAAAACCAAGCTGGCAAGTCATCAAAGTAATAGTTGGCCAACCCCAAAGATGAGGCGTCAAAATGCCTGTAATGCCCAAAAGCATGATTGGAATACTAAAAAAAAAGGGGAAACGAGCAGAAATGCTTAGTTGGTGAAGCCGAAACTGTAAATACCCTTAGGCCTTCAAGTCCCTGGCTGATAAATAATTTGGTTTCCACTTTATGAAATTAATTTCAAGAAATATACAGAAACTTTTCATTATTATCACGACTTTGCCACCTCGTTACAAACTTCTGCCAGAAATTAGAATACTTTCGCTAGGGTATACAAATAATAGAAGAAAAACCGACGACACCCAAGGGATTTTTTTGGCTACGGTCTGCAGGGAGAGAGGGCGGTGGCGGCGTCGGCAGGCAAAGCTTTTTCCATTTCATTTTCATAATTTCGCCATTTGGGAAGTATCTCACGCATTTGCAATTATGTGAGGATTTTTCATTTCATTTCTTCATTTCATTTACGGCGGAGACTCCATTGCAGACCGCAGTTGTTACAGATTCTCCTATTGTTGCTGTTTGGTCGCTGCACATTTATGCGCAACCGCATTTCAAAAGCAATAAATTCTGCAGCTTTGCGCTGAAGTTGCGCAAACAAAACAAACAACAAGATTTATAAAAAAATTAACCCAAAATAGGTACAAACGAAACAAAAAATATACAAATAAAAGTACGTGAAAGCTGGGCAAGAAAACTTTGCTCATTTGTGGCCACCGAATATTTTGATTTCCAGTTTTATATTCACTCAACAAAGCTCTGAGTAAAATATAAATTAAGGAGTACAAACACACAGCAAGAAATAAAGGGTTTATGATGGGATATTTATTAATCCATATTTTATGATTCTTACTATATTTTCTATATTTCTTTTCAACAAGATGGCCTGAAGTGAATGATTTTATAGCCTTTAAAATGCTTCCAAAATATATTAATATAAATATACCTAAAGTTCACTGAGCTTCAGGCCCTTGAATTAAATTATAATACTCCAATAAAAATACGTATAAATATCTGACACGTTGATTTTTATTGAAAAGAATATAAATATATTTTTTCTGTTCCGGCAACGTTTTACTTGGCTGGCTTTCATTACTTCGGTTTTGGATCTCCTTTTTTTCTGCCTTCGCCTTCGTTCTAAGCAAAGTTTTGTCGACTTTTGGCCAACCCCAACCCAAGCAGCTTGTTATTATTATTTTTTGCCCTTCAATGGCAAAAGTTGTAGTAGGAAACAACAATTTCTTCACTTCACCCCAACTTCGCGCACAACCTTTGGTCCAAGATGCTGTGGAGTTTTACCATGAAAATTAATTGCGCATTTATTTTGAGTGAGTTTTCGCGTCTCGGAAAGAGCAAGGAGTTGCCGAAGAAAAACTTTGGAGCATTCGTTGTTGCCGTTTGCGAAGCTTGCCTTCGTAGTGCTCTTTTATCCCTCAGTACCGAGGCGGTAAAAGTTAACTAACCGTGCTCGAGTGGCTAAAGGTAACTGCACCAGTATTTATGCGTGTGTGGTTTCCACAAAATTGATGAAATTAATGTGTTGCCGAATGGCAAACGAAAACAAGGAAAAGGGAAAAGTCATAGAGCTACAACTGAAATTAAAGAGTTGCAAAAACAAACTCCGATTCCTATTGCATTCGCCAATCAAACTCTAGTAATAGCGTTTTAGTGCAACATGATCCCCGGAGGGGTAGCAGCTATTGCAGCACCCAATATCTCTCCAAATTAGCCCCTCGCCATTTGCAACTCGATAACAATGCGGGTGCGCTTGCTGGCTCCATACACGGATGTAAACAAGAAACGGTTATGGTTCCTGTGTATAGTCTGTGGTCCATGCAAATCAAGTTAGGCCCTCTGACTTTGATGTCGGCGAATCGAATCACAAGGCAAACAAACACTCAACTTACCACGCTGTCCGTTGAGGCAACCTGATTTGCTAACGATAATTCGCAGTTATGAAGGCCATCGAATATGCATTTCAGGACGAATTGAAGGGATGTGAATGGGTACAGGGATTAAGGTTTTAAAGCTTCTTGTTAAATTGCAGTGAAGGACATCCAAGAAGTCAAGAGTTTTTAGATACTTTCATATGTCAGAGAAATATATTTAGACACTTGCTTTTGATTTTAAATTAGGGCTTTGGAATGCCAAGCAAAAATTTGCCTCTTTAATTTGTTTTATGGAGAGGATGTTAAGATCGTTATAGAGATTTTTAATAATATAATTCACCTTATTCTTGAAAATATAAAAGAAATAATATATTGCACTATCGCTTTAAATGCATTTTTTGCACTCTTGATGATTTTTTTTGCTTACTCAAGGAAAGCGGCAACAAAATGATCTAAGTTTTACTCAGTAGCGAACGCACTTTTTAATTTCTTTCCGTTTATTCTTGAAAGCGAAACCGAAAAAATATAGTCTCGCTTACTCCTCCACTCTATGCCTGCAATGTACAAACAAAACAGCAAGAACAGGCTATAAAATCCACCTAGTATCGAACGCTCTTTTAAGATTTCTTTCGATTGGGAAAGGATATATGGGTTGAGCCTTAATTTTTCTGCTATTTATACACTTATACCAATACCAATAAACAAGTCTCTGCTGACTCATCGAACTGAAGCTGATGTCATAGATTCTGATATAGCAATTAATGCTGGGCTGTAATATATACTTGTGTCTTAGTTATCCATTGCATTTAAAGATAAATGTATCTGCTTTACCCTCTTCCTTCTTCCATCCCTCTATTTTATGGGGGTAGCTGCTATATGCCGAGACTCTGCCACCGACACTAATCAGAATTAGTTTCCCGATATCCGCCCGGCAGTCAGTCAGTCTCCTTTCAGTGCTTAGCCGTACTTTGTGTCTACAATTTATTTCAGTCATTTTAATTGATTCTGTCGCTTCCTGCGCTCCAAGGCGGATCCCCTAGCTCCATGGGTGGACCGACTGCACCCGGCGCATCTTGTTATTTGTAACAATTAATATCCAATATCTGGGTGCTGCCATCATTAGTTTGTTTTTCTCTCCCAGCTATTTTGATTCTGTTTTTTTTTTCTTATTTATTCTTTTATGTATATATATATTTTGTTGTTGTTATTCTTTTCTATCTGTCTGAGATGTTTCACTTGTCGCTGCAAAAAGCAGCTTTTATCAATAGAGAAAACTACAACAAAGGCGCGGGCCAACTTCAGTTGGGTTATTAAGTAGCAAGGAGAAATTACACTTGGGCGAAAGTTTGATCTAATAAATAAATAACGAGTCAGAGGAATAGTTTTCTGTATAAATGTTATAGCTGGAACTTAAGTAAAATAAATAATCTTAAGAGCTGATCAATAGATGTACTTCATATTATAAATGCAGCATAAAAATAAACTTTTTTTGTGTTTATTAAAATAAAAACTGTAAAATCCCTTTTAGTTTGAGCTTAAAAATTTAAAGAAGCTACTTTTTCCAGCAGTGTACGGGACTGGTGAGGGTTGACTGGCTTCTGGTTGGCTCTTTGCTGATGATGCTGCATTTGACAGACCATTTATCATCGCACTAATTGTGTATCATTAAAAAAGAGGCGAATCCGCGCGCACACTGATGTTAACCCAAAGGAGCCGACACGAGGCTGAAAGTCCGGAATAAAAACCGCTCCATCTCCAGCATCTCCTTTTTGCCGGGGACCACAGCCGGCGCGGTATCGATGTTCGCTGACAATGGCAGCCATGGCGGCGGGGCGACTGTGACAAGCGCTCCAACGCCGGCGACGCAAACAGTCGTGACAGTGATAGAAATCTGTGGCCAGCAGATTAAACGTGTTCCCAGTTCCCGGTTCGCAGGACGAAAGAAAGCCAGAAGCCGGGGTGAGAGAGTCTTTGTAGAAGTCAGTCATGATTATCGGCACTTTGCCACCACCACCGCTCGCCGGAGTGGAAGACGAACCACAATGAAATACGGAAATCAATGGACCAAAAATATTAGAAAATTTAAAGAGGTTTCCTTAAAATACTTGCCATAGAGCGGTAAATGGGGTTTTTGGGCTCTTATACCTAAAAAGTCTTTTACTTAAAAAAGCCGTTCAAAACAGTAAAAAATCAAGCCCATCGGTGGTTAAATTTCCAACGACCACGGCTTTTCGTGAATCGAGTTTGCTTCGTTCATAAACTATATGAACATTTTTTGGTTGATTTTCAAACGAACCAGACTTATTTTATGAACATTTTGTACTCAATTTAAGAACGAATTATTCTCAATTTATATGAAACTGAGTGCAAAAAAAAGGCTCACCTTGAGTACATATATATAGCTACTCTTCGTTTTTACATGATAATTAAAATTATTTTACTTTTATAGTCATTGATTCTGTAAGTTAATTGTCGATTGTGTTAATTAGATGTAAAAATATTATATAGATTCCATTAAGCAACTTACATTTTTTAAGCACAATTGTCACAAGTGTGACTCGAACCCGGTTTCGTCAGTTTAAGAGACAAGCACTCTACCCAACGTTCCACCTCAAAAATATTTTGGTTTTTTAGAAATGTGGTTCGACTTTTGTAAGGTAAATGAGACATGAGTTGAGATAGAAATAACGACCACGAATCGTTCATGAATCAAGATATATATGTGTGATTTTTGTCCGTTCCTTTTTTTTTTTGGGTGTGATTAAGAATAACCCCAAATAACAAAAGATTTCGTATGAACATAGAGAAATTCATCATTTTAATGTATTAATCGACTTTCACTCCCACCAACCCTTTGCGCCAATAATTCCTCCACTGTTCCTCAACACAATGGACACTGACGAGGGAAGCCGGACTAATGAGAAACGTGCTCCATGAGTTGCGATAAATGGTTAGCTCAGCTGAATCGCTGATAGTACGCCCCTCGGACTTGGCAACTACATAATAATCATAAAAATTCAAAGCTCCTTTGCTGCCGCCAGCAGCCCCCAAATGCCATCGATGATGGATTACGACGTCAACAACTGATTGGGGATGAGAAGGGGCCCGAGGCCTGATGAAAATGTTAATGTCGTTGCCAATCGCTCTGTTAATCCAACCAGGACGGGTTAGTTGATTTTCCGATCCCTGTTCCTTCCTCGTTCCCATGGTGCGTTTGGAAAACAATTATAACCAGCTATAACCAGCTTTCCTCAAGATTTCCCTCAACTATCATGGGGAAAGTAGGTTGAGAGAGCCTGGGCCTGGGCACGGGACTGCACTGGACTGGCTAGAAGTTGTCACGTAATACACACTAATTAATATTGATATTTTCTGATAATGAGCTCCTCTCAGCTAGCTGGCCGGGCACTGGACGACTGGGCTTTGTAGTTTCTGCTTAGTCAATGGCATTTTGATAAGCCGAACTCAATAATATTCTGCACTTAGCTAAATTGGTCGTAATTAGGGAGAGAGAGCAATGCAAACTGAAGATGGGAGAGTTGGAAATTCATTTAACTCTGCTCTCGAAACGTAATAAGGCTGGGGAATAGAAAATGTGACTAAAGGCAATGGGAGAATTAAAAAGGAAATCAGGATAAAGTAAACTATATTCAATTTTTCATTCACCCAGGACTTATTTGAACTGTTCTTTCTTTACTTTCTCCCTTATATATCTCGGATTATGACATAGTTTCATTATGGCTTCCATAAAAACTGACTTCCAAAGCCTGGGTTAAGCTTTAAGGACTCTTTGGAGTGCGCCTGCAATCATTACTTTCTGCTGCTTCTGTTTACAAGACGCGGACAACTGTAATCTCTCCGCTCCAGTAATTAGTTATGTTTAACTACAAATCTCGTGTGCCACAGCCACACCCACACGCAGCACCGTAACCCGTCGCCAGTTGCCATTAAAAAGCCCAACACGTATCGTGTTCGACACTTGATAGAACAAACAATAGGAGGAGAGAGACAGCGGAGGCAAGGAAAACTCATCCCGAACCTAACGGAGGGTCGTAAAGGAACCAGTAACTTGGTGGGGTTTGCTGGGAGGGTCCAGTTAGTATGCCAGATGCAATCATCGGGGGGGAAGGCCGGGAAGGTCCTGCAGATCACACTTAATGGTTATGCCCATGTCTACGGCAGTATCGTAAAACTGAGAGGGACGGCAGCAATAAAAGAACTCCTGCACTGCAGAAAAAACAATGATTGGAACCGGGATTAAAAATAAGAAATATAGTTTTAGGGCAGAGACTTAAAAGAAACTTAAAACAGAGCTGTTCACAGCGCACCCCAAAGGTCCCAGGCCATTTAAAGTTCGCACACGAGTTATTTAAAAATACTTCCTCACAAACCATGTAATTTTTTACTGAATTTTAAACTAATTACAACTGTTTTAAAGTCTTCGAGATCGTGCTTTAAACCTATAACTAGGTTTCAGTGTACTCTGTAGCTCTCTCTCGCTTTCTCTTACTCTCTCTCCATTTGAGAACTGATAAGCAAGGACGAGTGGAGGGCAACAAAAATATTTAATGAAATCAGCAGTGGCACAACAATGTGGGGATGGAAGCATAACAAAATGCAATTGTTGCATTATTAATTTATATTATGCGCAATTGTTGCAGAGCCTGGCCAGAGATACACCCTCGCACACACGCACACAGACACACACTCACACGTGGCCACTGTTCATGCGGAAAATCAGGAAATGAGGACGAGAGGGGCTGGGAAAACCCAAGAGGGGAGCAGGGCCAGGAACAGACACAGGCCAGGCCGCAAGATAAGCACCATGTAAAGGTTGCTCGGGCTGAAACCATAAAAGGAGCACAAGCACTGAAAAAATAAAAAAAAAATAAGGAAAAAAAGAAAACAAAGCAAGAAAAAAATACTTGCCAAAGGATAACGACAGCGGGCGGAGGAAGTAGAGCCAACCAATTTGCCACCGCTGCCGCAGCCTTTGTTTCTCTCCGGGAAAGGTGAAGGAAAATGTGGTAATAAAAACAACAATTGAACACAGTTATGATTGAAGTGGAAGCAAATCCTGCACAAAAGAGAGACCACAGAGGGAGCGAATGAGGGGAGTGCAGGCCGGGAAGGAAGTTAAGGGATCTGGGGATAAGCCACCGAGCCCGTACCCAAAACCCACCACCAGCGCCGTCATTGGAACCACCATCGGCACCACAGAGGTCCATCCCCAGCCGGCGTTGGTTTTGGTTTTGTGATTCGAATCGATCGATTTGATGACACACACTCGCAGCCTCTTCTGCGACTCCTTTCCCGTACGTGATACACAATGGGTTGCGGCAAAGGAAAATCAACAAATTATTTGAGATTCATAAAGGATAACTTGAATATACTGTTAATATAAGTATCAGTTAGTTAGGAAGGGTTTTTTTTCTGGCGATTGGCTTTGCCATAAGAGCTCCATATATTAATTAAAGTGTCCTAGGGACAGAAAATATGTTTAGTGTGTCCTAGAATCGATAATCAAAATCTGAGCACAATTCTTATCTTATCTCTTGAGCCGTCAGATTAGAAAAGCAATACCTGAGCGGCCAAAATCCATCATCAGCCTTACATTTCATATCACATTCTCTCTCGGTTGGCTAATTTGAGATGCTTGTTTCTGGCGCATTACTTCCAGCCGAGTTCCTCGATTGATTGAACTAATCAAAGTTTCTGCCTGACTGGATGTTTCTCTCAGTGTAGCCGGGGCGCAGGAAATGGTAACTTTGCCAACAATTATGGTCCGTAAGCCCCATCAGCAGTCTCTCCGCCACCCCACCCCCCTATCTTGTGTCCTGTGTGTGTTTGTGATCGAACTAAGCGCTGCTCCGTTCACCGCTCCTGGGGTAACTACTCTCCGACGGAATTGGACAGTGGTCGAGGAGACGAGGCATTGATTATGTTGTTGCCTCAATGGTGGTGGCGATGGTGGAGGCAACAAAGGGGAAGGTGGTGGCGCCACAGGCGGAGGCAGGGGTCTTCTATGTGTATATACATATGCGGAGAGAGAGAAGGCGACAGAGCCAGCTAGCCGTCGGCGGTCCGTCTATGTTCGTCCATGCTGGTTTGCGTTTGCATTTTCAACTAGTTAGCCGGTCTCGATGAGTCAGGCAGCCGAATTGCGGTCCACTATTTCAATGAGCCGAGGCCCACACGCATCACATACACTGAGAGATTGGAATTATGTCTAGGAGTGGCTATTGCCTCAAGTATAATTACTTTTTTTGATTTTCAAAAAAAGAAAACAAGTTTATTTTGTTTAAATTGATTGCAATATTATAGGTAATAAACGTATATACTTAATTTGATTTGGCTTGTTCGATACATGATTAATATTATCGATATTTAGACATTGAGGAGTAATTATCGATTTTTCCCACTTTAGGTTTATCGAAAAATAAACATTTCGACTTACAAATTAAAAAATGTTTCGATTATTTTTTAATGTGTTCTCAATTGTTTTGAATCGATACTTGATTCATGTTATCGATGTGTAGACACCGTAAATTATGTATCGATATCTATATATTTTCTTAACATTTCGATTTATAAATTTAAAAAGCTTACCGATTATTTTTAATGTAATCGAGATACTTCACTCTTAATAATATATCTATATATTGTGTTGCTACAACATATCTTATATAAAATACTCTACTATATCGATATACCTCTAGTTATCTATCGATTTATTTACTTAAGATATATATATCAACATCGTCATCTAACATTTATATTTTTGAATTCAAAGAGTTTATCGGTAATTTATTTATGTAATCGATACACTCTTAAATTCTAATTTTCAATATGTTTTTATAATTGCCATGATTAGTTATGTTTATCTTTAGTTATAAGCGTTTTGTGAGCTAAGAGCTCAACCTGAACTGATATATCCCTATTTATAAATTCCGTATAAGGTTTCAAGTTCCTTAAAACCCCCAAAGGCTTCACCACTCCCTGCTTTGCATATTGCAAGTGCAAATATTTGATATGCTAATTTTTCCCTCAGTGCAAAAAGACGTTTGTGAGCAGTGTTTAAAAAACTGCAGTAAGTTTCATTTCATGTGATTTTGATTTTGCTTCTGCTTCCGAAATAAACAGAAGTCGCAGTCGAAGCAAAGGCAAAAATGAAAAAGCGACCAAAATCAAACAGCAGCAACAGTCGCCGGTTTTCGTTTTTTTGCATTCTGCTTTGCTGTTGCTTTCGATCTTGAGCGTAAGTCGAAGCAGCAGCAACTGTCGACTTCCAGAAGTCGTCGGCAGTCGCAGTCGCGAAAAACGATTCGCTCGACTGTTGCTTGCTTCTGATTTTGGTAACTGTTGCTTTCGATCGTAAGCATAAGTCGCTGGCAGCAGCAAGTGCGACTTTTGGAAGTCAACAGCAGTCGCAGTCGCAAAA
>VNKF01005266.1:0-12124 GCA_008044355.1 Drosophila lacteicornis | reverse complement strand
ATAAGAGCTAGAGTTACCAAATTTGGTGACAACATTGGAATCTATTGCACGCAGATCAAGTTTGTTTTAAAATTTGGCCACGCCCACTTCCGCCCTCAAAAATCATAAAAAACGTTAAATAAGCTATACTCGTTTTTTTCGGGTAAAAGTTAATAAATACAAAAAATGAATAAAATAGAGCGGACGTTTCCTGAAAATTTCAGTAAAATCGGATGATAAACATGGAAGATATTAGCAATAAGGTGAGAATTTTAACACACCGCGTGCACTGCAGTTGCAAGCTGTAGCCGACAGGTGGCGCATTCGAGCTTTGGCCGTGCGATATAATGGCGCCAATGTATGTATGTACAATTTTAATTTGCCTTTGTGCGCAAACGTTTAGGTACCGGGTATCTCACAGTCGAGAACAGTCGACTGTAGCTTTCTTACTTGTTTCTTCTATGGATACGTTTTTTTTTAGATTTTTTAAAGTTCTATACAAAAAAAATCTGCTCAGTTTACGTTTAACATTTCATAGCTCGAGTTGTAGACAACCAATGTACCCGTTGAATGTTTTATTTTACAGGTAATGAACTCACCTTTCGATTTTAAAACACTTATGTATATTGGTTAAGTACTTTGTGTGCTATTGCTCGATAAACTTGAAAAAAGTGGAAATTTCAATCCGTTAAAACTCGAAAAAAAATCGTTTTAAAATCAGAACGTGTTTTTTTATAAAGTTGATCGCCCAAAGTATCTAACAGGCCTACAACTCCAAAAATCCTTTGAAAAAAAGATTTATCGTGGATTTTCAAAGTTAAGTAAAATGAGACATTTTTTCAAATTCGTGGTCAGATGCCTACTAGATTAAAGGTACAGTGTTGGACAACGCCTTTAGACGGTCTGTTAGCTTTGCTAGATGTGATGAACAGTCGGATTTAGCAATGAAAATAAAAGCTACATTTTGTTAAATAAAAAAAAATTTACAAAATTATGTTGAAGTAAGATAAAAATTAAATTATCGCATTTATATACATACAGGTACCTCTTAGTCAACGATTTTGGATGAAGTGATTATTTAATATTATCTTGTAACGATTTTATAATTATGGTAAATAACTTTGAATTATTCATCAAACGTTGTTTTTATAAATTTTACATTTCCATCGACATCTGCTTCCTAACTCTATGCCTTCTGTGTATTCTGTGAATTATTGAACATTGAAAATAAGATCTGCTGATTGTCGTTCTTTATTTTTCTGCTCCTTAAATTAATTGATTCCGTTATTAATTACATCGATAATAATACTTAAATCATGATTCTGTATGGAATTTTTGTTAGAACATTGTTTAGTTTTAAGACAATTAGAATGTAGAGCTGATAGAGCTTTTCCATATAACTCTTCTGTAATAGTTCTAAGCTTTACTTGATTCACTGTATTAAATGACTCTAAGCCGAAAAGATGTTGTCCTCTTATTTCGATTCAAGTTAACGTCACGCGGTTACACTGAAATTACCGTTGTGGCAGTTATAAACTCTTTCATGGTTTGGGCCCAGTCCCTGTTAACTAGGAATCATATATAATTATGAAGTATAGTATGTCGGCACGGTACCCTGATTTGTAATAATGTTTTTCTAATAATTCCGCATAGAAAAAGTGGTCTCAAATAAACGAAAAAATGTCACACGGAATTATGAACATTGAAAAATTGTCGGGCGACAGCTACGAAAGTTTGTCACTTCAATTAAAAGTCTATTATTTACCCCCGACATGTGGAAATATGGTATAGGTAAAGTGGAGCCCATAATGACCGCCACAGAACAATTGTTATGGCCGAGAAATGATGAGAAGTGAGATTATTCATATCAGAACCTGCAAAACTGAACAAGAAGCATAGAAAGGGTTGCATAAAATATATTTTGCCAGAAAAACGAATTTGTTTAAGTAATTTGTCAAGTTTCAAATTAAAAACACCGATAGAATATCTCTGTAAGTCACCAATTGCAATTGTACAATTGCGGAAAATTTAAGCTAAATCGGTGTAAAAGTTCCAGAAGAGTTACTCTACATTTTACGGCTGCGTAGTTTTCCAGACGACATGGATAATCAACTTAAGCCTAAAATATTTGAAGAGGAATCACGGAGAGATGATAGAAAGACTGGAAATAATAACGGAACTGAGCATGTTTTATCAACAAATGGCACAAAGAAGGCTACGAATTACGATCGAAGACGAAAGTGTTATGCATGCAGTAAACGTGGTCACATGATAGGAAAAGGCAAAGATAAGTGCGTATATTGGAATGTCAGGAGCTGGCGACAACAATTTGATCTTGGACTACGACGTTCTTCTCACTTGTGCAGACAGAGAGAGATCATACTTCGAAACTTTAAGAGAGCAATGAGACCAATCTGATGGCATCAGGAGATAAAATTAAAGCACAAGGCTAGGAGATGTAAAAATAAAATTACATTTTTGCAGTGACATATTGCTACACGAAGTATTACTTGTTCCGGAATTGAACCACAATTTTGTGTCTGTTGGTAAAATAATTACTAATAGACATTTAGTAAAATTTACAAATAAAATGGCTTGTGATATTAGGACAAAAATGTCGAGCAAATATAAACAAAAGATTTACAGTTTGCAAGCAGCGGAAAAGAAAATTTAAAATTTGACATAGCAGATTTGGACACCTGAACCGGAGAGATCTACGAGAACTCTTAAGGAAGTGTATAGTTCGCGGATTGGAATTAAAAAGGTCAAGATATTTTGATTGTGTAACATGTGGAACATGTAATATAACGAGAAAACCATTCGATCGGTTCGATGCGATATACATAGGGATATTTGCTGCCCCATGCACGTGGCTTCTATATCTGGTCCAAGCTATGTAATAACATTTATCGATGATTATACGAGATATGTTTGGACTAATTTTTTGTGAAGGAAGTCGGAAGCGTTAAATGCATTTAAGGGCTTTGTGCCACAGACGGAGCTACAAACGGGAGGCAAGGTAAAACGTATACATAGCGAAAAGGGTTTGGAATACGTCAATGCGGAGTTTAGGGAATTTCTTCGAGATAAGGGAATTATACATTAAAATACAGCAAAATATACGCCCAAGCAGAACGGAGTAGCTGAAGGGGCAACCGAATTTCAGTCGAGATGGCGAGGTGTATGCTGGAAGCGGCGACTCAACCACAATATCTATGGGCTGAGGCGATAAATACGGCCACTTATGTACATAAGCGAACTATTTGTATATGTATACATGCGACAGCCGGAGATATGTTTTGATGAGGCAAGACCGAATGCTATATGTTAGTTTAAACAATTGATTTATGGCAGGATACGAGTGGAATTTGAAATCCTCTCTGCGTGTCGCCAGCGGTCAGACCTCTGTTATGACGGGAGATCGCAGATCAAGCTAAGCCGCTCAGGTGCCGTCGTCGAGGCAGACTCGGACCTGAAGAGCGTGCAGCTGACACAGAAAGAGGAGGACAGGCTTCTCCGCTCGCCGAAACCAGGCACCAGCTCCCTGCGCAGGGACGGGCCGAAGCGTTCAAGCGAAGGGATGAAGGCGAAGGCGCAGTAAAAGACTGCCCTCAAGATTCAAAGCTGGCTCAAGGACAAGCCCACCCTCTCCAGTGAGGAGAAGGAAAAGCTGGCCTAGGCTGAGCAAAGAATTGAGGAAAGCCGGCTGCAGTTCGCTAAGCTACCTCAAATGGCCTCAAAGGGTGGATTCGCCAACAAGGTGGAAGAGATGCTCGCCAACAAAAGGCAACGCTTCCCCGAGAGCGCAGCCAAGGACGCTCCGGTGGGCAAGCGGCAACGCGGGCCCAAGGAGGCGGGTTCTCCACCAAAGGCGAAGAAGCCAATGGATGAAGGAGGACCCCATGGCCCCCATGCCCACATTTGATGGTGCCGGGTGGCTGAATGGGGTCAAAATCCTGGACGACCCGATCCGACTGAATGGGGTCAAAATCCTAAACGACCCGACGCAAACGGTTGGCCAGCTGGAAGCTTTGTGGGAGGGGGCCATGCTGGTGGTGGTGGACAGGGAGTTAATCCCATCCATTTTAAAGGCAAAGGTACTCTTCCTTATCGCAATCCAGTGGGACCGTGCGCTGAAGCAGAGGCATGGGTAGTGTCTACCTGCGCCTCAAAAAGCGCCACCCCGCAGACAAGGACGCACACACCCTGCAGGCAGGCGAGGTGGAGAAGGACTTAGGTCTGGATACCATTGTACACGTTGTCAAAGACTTATCGCTCGATGGCTCGGATGAGGAGGAGGACGGTGACATGACAATCATAGTCAACCCGTCGGGAGGTGAGCAGAGTGCCCATGACATTGAGGGTACTGCAGCTCAACCTCCATAAGAGCAAAGTCGCATCGACGGAACTCCTGATTGCCATGGAGCAAGGGTCCGTCGACACAGCCNCATTGAGGGTACTGCAGCTCAACCTCCATAAGAGCAAAGTCGCATCGACGGAACTCCTGATTGCCATGGAGGAGGAGCCAGGAGCCATGGATTGCCTCTGGCAATTCTGTGGCCGTACTAAAGTCCCCCAACTACAACGTACTCTACACACCACCGGGAAGCAGGAATAGAACCGCCGTGTTCGTGCGGAAGGGTATCCACGCTAACCTTATGTCTCATTACAGCTCTGACGACCTGACCGTGGTGATGCTAGAGAGCGAAGAGAAGCGCCTTCTGGTAGCATCCTGCTAAATGGCACACGATAGGCCAGCTCCACCGGAGGAACTCAGGAGCCTAATAGAATCCGGCCCGAAAGACCAGCAACTGCTCGTGGGTGCATACGCCAACGCACATCACAGCGTGTGAGGGAGCTCCGACATCAACGACAGAGGTGCTTCACTCTTCGAATTTATACTTTCAACAAATTTATCTGTAGCAAATGTGGGGGAGGAGCATACATAAGTAGGTCCCACCTCGTCAAACCCGCGGAAAACAAACTGGGAAAAGTTCAAAAAGACAATCACGTCCCGACTCGCGACTCATCCGGGCGTAATAAAATCTGCGGAAGACATTGAAACGTCCCTAGAGACCCTCTGCAAAGAATTACTTGAAGCGTATCACGCATCATGCCCAATATCAAAAACTAGAAAGAGGACCAAGCTATCCTGGTGGAACAAGGACCTATTCGCTCCAAAGGAACAACCTCAGAAAATGTTTCAGAATCGCAAAACCGGCGAAAGACGATATGATCAATGAGGAATACAGAACCCTGCTCAGGGCATACAAGAAGGAATTACGCAAGGCACAAAAAAACTCGTGGAGAAGTTTCTGTTCCATTATCGAGACGGTGCCAGAAACCGCTAGACTACGGAAGTTGTTAGCAAAGCAACCCACCGTACAGAGTGGGGGCAGCGAAGTGGCCCTAACAGCATGGATGCGCGGAGGTTTCGGATGCCAATGTGCACCAAGACCTGGTAACTGGAAAGGAAAGCCCCCAACTGATCTATTATCCTCTAGAAGAACCCACTGGGCTATAGACTCCTTTGCGGGTATCAAAGAACCTGGACTAGGCGGTATATTTCCAGCCATGCTACAGGTGACTAAAGAACGGATTACCCCATGGCTTTCTGCAATACACAGCTTGCTTAAGAACGGTCTTTATCCCAATCAAATGGAGAACCTTTCGGATTGTCTTCCTGCCAAAAGCAGGAAAGTGCAGCCACATGAGCCCCAAGGATTACAGACCTATAATCCTCACCTCATTTCTACTAAAAACACTCGAAAGCTCTTGGACCTACACATCAAAAATGATGTGGGGAGACTAATGTCGAACAACCAGCATGCCTCCACCAAAGGGAAATCAGTAGAAACGGCACTGCATTCGTTAGTAGCCACTATAGAGAGAGCCCTACATAACAAACAATATGCTCTCGGAGTCTTTGTGGACATATCCGGAGCATTTAACAACGTCAAGACAGAAGCAATAATGGAACGCCTAGAAGCGACCAGCACGCATCATGCCATCAACCTCTGGATAAGGAACCTTTCAAGTTGTAGGCGGGTACAATCCGATTGGGGCACCGCTTCCATTGTGAAGGGGGTGTACAGACGCACACCACAAGGTGGAGTTCTATCGCCCCTTCTATGGAATATGGTGATGGACGACCTAATCAAGAGATTTGAAAGAAAAGCCCCAAAAATAACAGCTTATGCCGACGACATAAACATAATTATTACGGGAGTCTGTCCATCGACTCTCAGCTCTATCATGGAATTAACACTCAGGAAGATAAGTGAGTGGGCGGAGAAGGTAGGATTCAGTATCAACGCAGACAAGTCGGACCTCATTCTCTTTACCAAGAGATACAAGGTACCGCTATGGATCCCCCCGAAAGTCAACTCAACCAGGCTGACCCGGAAAACACAAATCAAATACCTCGGCATAGTAATGGACAGCCAGCTATCATGGGAACCGAATGTAATTTAGAGGGTGAAAAATGCCACCATAGCGGCAGGCACTGCTCTGCATATCGGTGGCGCTGAGGTCTACCCCAACAAAAGCGCTCGAAACCATACTCGGAATCTACCCCATAAATATCCACACGCAACTTATTGCAGGAAAAGCAGCACAACGCCTAGTTGCAGCAGGAAACATGTCGCTATAGGGATTCGGGCATAGTTCAATTGGGCGAGACATGATCAGTATTTTTGACTACATGATACCAAGAACTTACCCGGATGTCAAAACAACAACATTCATGGGACCGGACGACTGGAAAAACGGTCAGGGCCATAATGAACACCTCAACATTTACACCGACGGCTCAAATATGGAAGGGTCACTGCCTGTCTGCGTCGTACGCAGTTAAACTAGGCATCACCGATAATGGCAACTTCAGGAAATGTGATGAATCCGAGGCAATTGAAACCTTGGAGCATCTCATCTGCAAGTGCCCCGCCCTTTCACGGGCAAGGATCAGATACCTTAGCGCCCCGGTATTAGCATCACTAGAAGATACCTCAAGGAGGACGCCAGGTGAACTATTTGCCTTTGCTAAAAACACCTCGATCCTTTAGGTAAAATCTCGTAAAAATTCGTCAGGTCCATACAAATTAATTCAGACAACTAGGGGCTATATTTGCCTATGTAGGGCCCTATGAGGGTCGTCCGGGTTAACCTAACTTAAGTATGGATATCCGACCCCATTAAGTATATATACAGGCCTGTTCCAGTTTTCATACGAAAGTGAATTTAATAACATTTTCGGATTTCCCTTAAACATACACGGATTTTCATTGTAAAAAAATTTCCCTTTATTAAATTGGAAAGAGTGACCAGCTAAAATAATTTGGGAATAATCCCATTTGTCGAAAAAAAAAGTCGAGAAAAAAGTTCCCAACGCACCACGTTTCTCAAAGTTTTAACCTTAATCAAAGCGGTATTTTAAACAAAAACACTTTTTTATCTTAAATTAATAACCTTTTATTTTATGTTAAAACCTTCATGAAAGCGATTGTTCAAAATTAATCCTAGGAAAATTAAATTTTTTTTTTGGGTACCTTGACACCCCTTAAACAGTCCCTCTCATTTTCGTTCGGAAACCTGAACACAGGGGGCGGATTTGTATTAATGCGAAAACTTCGAATCGAACTGATTTGAGGTTCAATCACAAAATAATTATTCATAAATCAAGTATCATTAGCTAAATCAATTATGCAATAATGTGAATAATAATGAAAAACAATCATCCTTTGCAAATAATATTATCGCAATGTATTTTAAAATAATTATTTTTTGTTCTGACGAATCTGAATCTGATAGCCAAATGACAACATGAAAGTTTTCGTGAGTTTTCGTTCGGAAGTTAACAGAGAGTTAACAGAGGAAAATTCAAATCCGATAGAATTTTTCGGAAGTGAAAACTAGAACAGGTCTAGAAAATAATTTCCGTGAAGACTTTTTGGAAGTGGAAGCTGGAACAGGCCTGATATTCTTGATCATCATCACGAGCCGAGTCGACTTGGTCATGTCCGTCTGTCTGTCTATCGGTTTCTACGCGAACTAATCTCTCAGTTTTGGAACTATTTGGCAGAAATTATAAGCATATTCTTATTTATTTAGCACGCAGTACATATGTCGGAACGGCCGCAATCGGACCACTATATTCTATAGCTGTCATAGGAATGATGGCGAAATAAATGTACAAAACATTTTAACTTCTATGTTTTTCAACGAATTTCTATAAATTTCGAGATATAACGGGTTTTACAGTTTTAGAATTACGGGTTTAATTTCATTAAGCTCGAAAAACTTAATCACATAGCTGCCATTGAAGCGGTCGGTCGATTTATATGAGTAGGTAAATGTTATACAAACTTAGAAACTTCGGTATTTAAAATATTTTTTTTTGTCAGTTGGATGTTAATGCCTAACGGTGAATACACTCAAGTGGCCCTTTGAAAAAAAGCACGTGCTTGGATATAGACTACTATAAGGGAGCTCGATTGCTATCTTGCATGTGTACTAACTGGGCTAAAATTAATGTTTTTAGTTTAGGAAGACTATCTACAGATGAGGTAATTTTGTACAAATCATTAAAATTTGCACATAGTACTCTAAAGGGTTCACGCATTTCATATGATGTTCTGCAGTGGTGCAAAACTAAAGGCAAGTAGGATCTGGTGGACACATGGTACGTGGAAATTCAACTGCCCCAAAAGATCGCTGCTTTCCACGTCACCACGGATCAGGTTATAAATAAAGACAATGCCTAGCATCGTTCTACGGTTTCTACGGGAGAAGTCTACTAGAATAGGATGGCAACCTATGGTTTGCATCCCAGTTTAAGCCACGAAGAGCATAAAGTAAAAAATTCTTTTGAACTGACTCAATGCGTTTGCTGTGAACGTCCCACTGGGGACTCCAAACGCAAGGTCCATGTTCTAAAATAGGACAAACTAACGAAATGAATGAATTCTTCGTGACGTAGGGGTCATACCCCTGGCTTTATTCACAATGCACGAGATATGATCAATAAATTCCAGTTTAGGATCCAGGCGGATACCCAAATCGTCAACTAGGTTTATCCTTTCCAGAAAGCGGCAGTTCAGCGTATAGGTCACAAGCTTGAGAGAGACACGTGAGAATGTCATCAGCTTGCCATTTAGGTTAAATAAGCTAGGAGTGCACAATTTTTAAAAAGTTATTAAGATTTGTTTGTAAATTTGACTGGCTAGCGCCGTACTTATATTGCACGCAAAGTTTGAGTTAGTCAAAACTTTGGGCAAGTCGTTAATAAATACTGTAAAAAGTAAGGGTCCCAGGTGGCTCCCTTGCGGGACACCAGAGGTCACCCGGAGAACATTTGACAAGTTGTTTTTAAAGAGGAACTTTTGCGTCCTGCCATTCAGATAACTTGAGATCCACCTAAGAAGATCGACGGGAAAACCCATTAAGTCGAGTTTCCTAATAAGAAGGGATTGATTTACGGAGTCAAATGCTTTACTGAAATCAGTATAGATGACATCTGTCGGTAAATTTTGAGGAAAGCCCCTTATAAAAAAAGAAGTGAGCTCCAGAAATTAGTTGTCGATGATTCCTTCCAAATAAGGGGAAATTGCGATGTTTCTAAGGATAAGGTAAACAATTTTAGAAGGGGACTGCTCAGGGAATCGGCACAGTACCTAAGCACACAGCCTGGTATTCCGTTGGGACCTGGCGAATAAACTGGCTTGACATGTTGAAGATCCAAAAGAAGGGAGCTTTCGGTTAAGCTAGGACTGCAGATTTGGTTTGATTTGGGCATGTTATAAGAATAGGTCTGGTTTGAATCGGATGACGGAGAATAAGTAGTTTGAAAAAACTGAGCAAAAAGATCGGCGATTTCCTGATCATTGTTTGCTGTAGTATTTTCAAATGAGAGCGAGGAAGGATGTGTAATAGGCTTACTTTTAGTGTTGACAAAATTATAAAACTGTTTTGGGACCACCGCGAACTGAACCCTACAACGAGTCAGATAGTTTTTATAACACTGCGCGTTAAGCACGGTGAACTTAGACCGAGGCGCTAAATAACGAGAATGGACAGCTTGAGAACCGTTACGTTTAAATTTAGAATAGAGATTGGACTTAATGTTTTTGAGGCGAGTCAACTCTTTACTAAACCAGGGAGGCTTATTTGAGATTGACGGATAGTATAGCGGAACACATTCTGTAAAAAAGGAATACATAGCATTGTAAAAAATATCCATGGCACCAACCATGTCAATGCACATGTAGAGACCGGACCAATCAAAGTTAGATATGAAATTATTCAGCCGTCGAAAATCCGCCTTGCGAAAGCAGTGGACTTTCTTAGCTGGCCGAACAGACTTATTCTCCATAACAGTCCCAATATCGATAATAACATCAAAAGTAGGATGGTATGGATCTTCGGGTTGTGTCAAGGGCGGGACCCTAACCAAACTGACTCTTTCAGGATCAGAGACAAAGCAGAGATCGAGCAAGCGATCTAAGGAATTTCGTACATTGTTGACTTGAGACAGCGAAATGTCAAAGAAGCCATCAATAAAGTCATTCCGTGCTGTAGTTAAAAGAGTGATGGTCGAAAAAGAAAGTGAGAGAAAGTCGAAAATCTAAGAGCTCCTCTGAATTACGGCTTAAATCGCGATAAAACGCTCAATAAATTTAAAAATTTCGAAAAACAGCTGTGTAAACCTGCGCGTTACACCGATTCAGTGCACATAAAGCATTGGGACTTCAAATAAACAAATTAAAATACATTTGCTACTACCAAAAGTGCGGAGAAATAAATAACACCAATCACTGAAACGAACCGAAACAAACACTCAAACAGTATAGAAAGAAATAACTGTAAGACAGTCAGACGCAAAAGAAACAGCATAAAAGCACTCAAAATAATCAGTCAACTCTCAAAAAATAAAACACATAACCAACTAAAAACAACAACATGTCGGCGAACAAACGTGTGCGGGTTGCAACTAGTCCTGATCAGAGGGTGACCAGCCTGTCCGATGCTATATCCGTCAAGATGCTCCAACTGATCAATTCCAGATTTGATGAGCAGAGGAAGATCTTGGGCACCGAGTTTCGAGAGAGTGAGGCACGTTTCCTCAGCTCTCTCCAGGAGAGGTTCCAGGCAATGTCTGATGAGATCCACACCCTTACTCAACGTGTGAGCCAGCTGGAGAATGAGGTGAAGGAGGTAAAAGATCTGAAGCAGCAGGTCCACGACTTTGCCGGGAAATTGGCGGCACCAAACGCTCCTGGTGGTATGGTAGATCAGCTGAAGCATCAGGTTGGCGACTTGGATGCCAGACTGGCAGCCAAATGTATAGCAGAGGAGGACGTAGCGGTCTCATGTACCTTGCGCTGGCATGGGGTACCGCAAGCTGAGGGAGAAAACCTTAAAACGCTTTTCCACCGGCTCTGTTTTTCACTAAATTTAACTCCGCCTCCACTGGTGAGATCCATCTACAGAGTGCGGCCCCGCCAAACTGGGCAAACACTTGTAGACCCGATCATTCTCATAAAAATGGACCACGTGCGCGAAAAGGCGGCGCTACTACGAGCAATAGGGGCATACCGGCGAACTACAAAAACACAACTGAGCTTACAGCTTATTGGTCTGGAGTCGCCAGCACTGATTTACATAAATGAACAGCTGACAAAACATAATTACAAGGTCTTTAAGAGAGCAATGCATCTCAAAATGCACAAGCGCATCACAGCTGTCTTTACTCGCCGCGGAGATGTCTTTGTCAAGCTGATCGACGGAGTGGAAGCTCATTGCGTGCAGAGCGTGCACGAGCTTTCTGAGCTGAGCAATGATGTGGGAGGCCCGGCGAGAAATAGCTCATTTCGAGATTAATCTTGAACTAAGATCCATAGTTTTAGTATTTCTTAGATTAAAATTCATTGTAGGTCGCTTTGTTTACTTAATGTTCTCCGTGGTGTTTAGTCAATATAAATTTTCATATCTAGTGCGTGCGCAGCTAATATTTATATTTAAATTTTGGAAATGGAAGACAATGTTGACCTAACTAAAGTTAGTAGCCATATCCTATTGCGCATACTCACAAAGCAGAGAACTGGGATAAAAGTTTGCCACATTAATGCTCAAAGTTTGCCGAGAAAAA
>VNKF01005264.1:0-24636 GCA_008044355.1 Drosophila lacteicornis | reverse complement strand
TAATTCTGACAAACGAATATATTAGTGTAGTATTGGCTGTATCTCACAATGCCCCTTCACCGTTGTCTGCCGAAGAAATTGACGTTTTAAAAGAGATTTCGATATTGCTTGCTCCATGCGCGGACGCAACCTTGTCGGTTTCGACGAACACCAATGTCTCAATTTCGTTGATCATTCCTGTAATTTGTGAACATTTCCACAAAGTTAATGGATTCGATTTCAAAACAATTGAAGGAATCGCTGCCGCAGATTACATGAAGATTCGTCTAAGGGAAAGATTGTTTGCATATGAAACTAGAACGATTCCTCGTATCGCAACAATTCTCGATCCGCGATTCAAGAAGCAAGGGTTCCTTGCCCAATCGAACTCGGAGGAAGCGGCCAAGGCTTTGCAGGAAGAGCTGAACTCCGTTATGACAACAACTCCACGACCGCAGCCAGCACCACCAACAGAGGAACCTACACGGTTCTCATTCCTCAAAACTAAAATGGAGACAACAGTTCAATCACTTCGGGCGGATTCCATTGTATTCTTACGCCAACATCTAGAGAAAGGGAACCAACCGGAAAAGTGCGATCCCTTGGCGTATTGGGAGGTAAAACTTTATATGCTAAGTCTTTTGTTCTTCAAATATTCAATTAAACAAAATATCTTATTTCAGATGTCAACTGATGAACCATTTAAAAAGATCTCGAAAAAGTTCCTTTGTATTCCAGCATCCTCATGCGAGTCTGAACGCCTCTTTAGCAAGGCAGGCCAAATGATTTCGGACCGTCGCACTCGCTTATCGCCATCAGTCGTCGATAAGCTTCTGTTCCTTAACAAAAACAAAAATATTAATAAAATTAAAATATAATAAAAAAAAAAAAAAATTTGTTAAACATCGATTAAACATCGATGTTTTTCACCAAAAACATCGAAAACATCGATGTCCACAAACATCGATTATTCTCCACCTCTAGTTCGAAAACATATCGCACCAGCGGTAATACATCAAATTTGAAAGAGCGTCTTACTAGGAAGCACCACGACCTTAAATCTTCTGAAATTCCCCAACCCAAAATTACCACATGGGTTTACATGGAGAAGAAGTACGAGGACTCTTCAAAACGTAAGATAGAAATCGATCGGGCAGTGGGAAAAATGATCGCAACGGACGTCCAGCCCATTTCTATTGTGGAAAATGAGGGATTTGTTAACCTCTTAAAGTGCTTAGATCCAAGGTACACAGTGCCCAGTCGATACCAAATTCCGTGATATTCATATCAAAGAAATGCACTGTTGTATGGTCCAAAAACTTCATACCATATTGATTAATATAGATTACTGCTCGATAATGACAGATGGATGGACTTCAAAGCCCATTACTAATTATAATGTTAACCATAACCTGCCATTTCATTATTAATTTTGAGCTAAGGTCGGTTTTCTTGTCCACTTTGCTACTTCAAGATGAGCACAACCACAAGGCGAAAACATTGCAAAGACTTTAGAATCCACTCTAAACGAGTGGAAGATTTTGGATAAAGTCATAGTAAAGGCTTGCGATAATCTAAAAAAACCCCACTTCGCATGGGATACTTTGCCCATACGCTTAATCTAGTCGTACAAGATGTCATTAAAATGGTCGTAACGAAGTGCAAAACCATAGTTCTTTTTTTTAAAAGCAGCGCTACAGCATATGTCAAGTTAAAGGATGCGCAAGGAGACAATCCGTATAGTCTCGTGCTAGAAGTCCCAACTCGCTGGAATAGTGCTTTCAATATGATTTAAAGATTCTTGCAGCTCAAAAATGAAATGGCATCCGTGTTGCTGAACACGCCAAAAACCGAGCAGATACTAAACGCAGACGAAATTAATCTGCTGAACGACATTTGCGAGATGCCTAAAATATTTGATGACGCAACACAATATGTCTCTGGTGACAAAAAGGTATCGATTTCCCTTAGAATTCCAGTGGCTTGCGGACAAAATTACGCCAAAACTGTACGAGAACAGGACCGTCACTAGGATCGCCACAATTCTCGATCCGCGGTTTAAAAAGGAGGCATCCAGAGTGCCCATTAATGCGTCGCAGGCATTGAAGGCATTGGAAGACGAACTTACTCTATGTCCGAGGATCTCAGTGGAGTCAGAAGAACCTCAATCGAGCGAGGTGGAGGCAATGCGTCTAGGAAAAGTGCCAGTCCCGAGTCAAAAATAAGAGGGTTGACTCTATAATGGCGTTAAGGCAGTTTGTTGAAAAGCCTAATCGCCAAATTCGCAGTATCCTCTTATTAACTGGAAGGTAATAACTAACATTTCTTTTTAAAAGTAAAACATTTTCTTAATATGTTTATATTGTTATTTTCAGACTCATTTCTTGGGATATCCTAGCTTGGCAGAAGTCGCTAAGCGATACCTTTGAATTCCAGCGTCCTCAACATAATCTGAGAGGATGTTCAGCCGAGCAGGTCAGATAATATCTGACAGATGGACTTCTTTGAAACCGAAGCATGTGAACATTTTTCTTATGCTAAATAAGAACCAGTGGCTCCATGAGTAATTTTTTTTTTTTTTAATTATACATTTTTATTCCTTAGAGAAAATAATGGATCTCGAAAATGTTAATTTAATAATTAAGCTATTTTTATTGACAAGTTGAACTGTTAATTTAACTTCTAACGGAGAAACGCAATTTTATTTTCATATATAATATATATAATTCATATATAAATACTATATAAAAAATTGTTTGATTTTGTTTTTTTTTTAATTGGATATATATAAATTATGCAGCACTATCAAAGCTTTTACAGCTCCAGATGACAGCCTAGGACATGCCAATGTTAATTTCATCAGTAGTTTGTATGGAATTTCATCGATGATTCATCAGCAAAACCGAAGTTTTTAATGACTTGTTGATGAATCATTAATGACAGATACTGCATGGTAGCAACAATTGCATTTTTTGAGACCAGTTAGCGTAGAAACCGACAGATGGACTGACAGACAGACAGACGGCCATGGCTAGATCGACTCGGCTGGTGATGCTGAACAAGAATATATGTATATACTTTATGTGGTCAGAGATGCCTCCTTATCTGCGTTGTAAACATCTGGTCAAAATTATAAGACCCATGCCTACGCATGACAGTAGTGAAACTTCTAGTATTTTGATTTTAAGCTTCACAGACCACTGTACCGATCACACAGACAGTCGCTTGGATTTTGTGTATTCATAATTTGTGACTGTGTGCGTGTTTGCGTAGCAACGGTTTCCAAGCGCATTTTGTATGGAAATTAGGCTAAACTTTAAAGATTTATTGTGACTAAACTAAGAGCGTCCCAACATAATTTTTTTACTCAAATGTATGTTGAAGCTCCGTTAATATAAAATTACCAAAAATTATATTTATTGGGTAAACTGAATAAGTTTTAGTTTTAGTTTTAGTTTAGTTTTTAGTTTAGTTGTAGTATTTTGACGTAAAATAAAGGCGCGATTCCGCAAAACAATAGATGTGTATGAATGCATGTACATACATACATTTGTATTTGTATGCAAATGTGTGTATGTATATCTTCTTTTTACTGACGCGTGCTGGCGGCAACGCACCAAGCGATCGCATGCTATCCCGCTTTTACTCATGGGCATGGGCAGAATGCAGCAAAGGAGGACTTAAGAATCAGCGCTGACAGCATTTTGGCGGAAATTATCTTTTTCTAGCGGGAAAGTTTAAGAAAACTAACAATAACTAATCTTTTATTCAACAAGCAAAATCATCATTGTTTATGATATTTAATTCATTTACAATATATATTGCATATAATAATTATATTAAAATAAAATCATAATTGTATATCAATTTGTTATATACAATAATGTATTCTTAATTTGCAATGGTTCTTTGTTCCCTAAAATATACACCTGGAAAACATATTAAGTAATTGCCTATAATTCATTAATATCATTTTCCGATATATTTTTAATTTTGTTATTTTATTGTTAACTTTTCCATTAGAATAAGCTATTTTCCGCTAAAATTCTTTCAGCAGCACACAAAATGGCATATGCGTAAGAGTGAGATAGCAAGCTGTAACAGTTATTTGCCAGCAAAGCGGTGAGCGGTGGTTGGGCCATCGCCGATTTTCGTGACGATCCTTACTCTGTTTTACTCCGTCCCCAAAAATCCATGACACGCCTAAAGAAGTTTCACTTCAATAATGCAAATTATATGAAGAAGAAGTAAAGATAAAATAAGTAAACCATAAAAATGTATTCATAATTTCACTAATTCTTCCAAAAACTTGAAACGGATCTCAAGAAATTATTAAATGCATTATTTAAAATTAGAATATTAATAAAGAAAATAAAAATAATAATCTTAATTATTAAATCAATTAATTTACCAGTTATAATTTTCTAACGACTTAACGGTCAAAATCAAATCATATCAAGCGAAATTATTTAATTCGAACTCGAAACAAATCAAATCAATCTGCGTCACTCACACACGCACCCACAAACACACACACACGCACGCATACACGCTCCCCTGCAGTACCAGTTCCCAGTCGGACCTGGTCCCTTTCAGCAAGTACATTCCCAGTCAGACCTGGACCCTTCCAGCAAGTACATGTCAATGCGTTCTCAGCGAGTAAAGAATGCATTCTCAATATGTGCGGTCTTCCTTTCAGATTAATATGGGGTGAAACAAGGAAACAACTCTTCTTTTTATACCCTTGCAGAGGGTATTATAATTTTGACCAGATCTTTGCAACGCAGTGAAGGAGGCATCTCCGACTCCATAAAGTATATATATTCTTGATCAGCATCACCAGCCGAGTCGATTTAGCCATGTCCGTCTGTCTGTCCGTCTGTCGGTTTCTACGCGAACTAGTCTCTCAGTTTTTGAGCTATCGAAATTTTCAGCATAGTCTTATTTTTTTAGCACGCAGTATATATGTCGGAACGACCGAAATCGGACTACTATATCCTATAGCTGCCATAGGAATGATGATTAATGTAAAAAAAATTTTAACTTCTCTGTTTTTAAACGTATTTCTATAAATTTAAAGATATTGCAGTTGTTTATAGTTCTAGAAATACGGTTTTAATTTAATTAAGATAGGACCACTATATCATATAGCTGCCATAGAAGCGATCGGTCGATTTATATGAAAATGTAAAATTCTACATGTAAAATGTAAAATTTACAAAATTCTATATTTTTTCAACATTACTAAAATGGTTCGATTTTCAATGATCCAATTGCAGACTGCAAGGGTATACCAACTTCGGTTTACCGAAGTTAGCTTTCTTTCTCGCTTTTGTTAATTGTAATTGTTCCCTAAAATAAATGCGATAAGAAAACTAGTAACATTTTTAATGAGGCAGAACTGCTTTGACACTAAGTAGATCTGCTTTAAATTAAGCAGTGTATACAAGAAGTGTGACAAGCAGTATACGAGAAAGCAGTCGAGCAGTTGGCAACGCGATTGCCGATAAGGCAGGGTGTACGCCGATAATACAGTGCACTAGAAACAATGATATTGAATTTCAAGCAGCGCTGTCATGTGCCTGAGTTTTAGACGCTCGACTTTCGACTGGAAGGTTGGCATCTTCTGTAATCGCGCTTCCGTGAGGTCTGATTGTGGGATGGCCTGAGGCTGGGATCTACTGTGTAGCGAACAGCTCATGTTGACGGAACGTCCGCACTAAGCTTGCCATCAATATGGGTGCCATGGAGGAGTCCGCGGCATTCAGGTTGGCTAAGGAGGGATGAACCGGGCCAGGGGTGAAAACCAGCAGCCAAGAGTTCCCGTGGTAGGCAGTAGTGGGATAGCGTACCGGAGTGAACTGCCGTTATCAGCCCAACCAATATGGTTGGACCACAATCTTTTTACATTTACTTTTTTTTATTTTTTATTCTAGAAATAGAACAATTAAAATGATTTATTAATTTTACCTTCTTTTTACCCATAATATTAATATTATATTTTGTATGCAGCCAGTATTAGAATATCAGAGAGCTTCTAAGAGCTTTCTGGCCAAGCTTCGGCTCCTGAAGCCTATTCATATTGTGGCCACCGTTCAGCACATGCCCGGGTAGCTCAGTCGGTAGAGCATTGGACTTTTAATCCAAGGGTCCAGGGTTCAAGTCCCTGCTCGGGCGATCTATTTTTTTATTGTACAATATGTTTTTTTTTTCTATTTTTGTGGATTGTGAAATATCCGTTCCAAAAAGTCGTGCATGGCGACGAAACGAAACTGGAAAAGATATCGTACAGCAGCCAGACTAAGATCTAATTGAACCCTCATGAAATTAGCACCTTTTATTTGTTTTTCCATTTACTGCCAACGTCGTGGATGTACCCAAATTGTGTGCTGCTCGGAGTATCTGTATCTATGCCCGTTCCCTGCACATTGGCTCTTGTATTGTATTTATGTGGCTGCGAGTTTGAGAGATATTGTTTGCTAGACCCCGGCGGCAAAGCGCAGAGCCCGCACAAAAAAAAAAATATATTGAACACAATTTGATTGTATTTAAATGAATTTTTTATTTAAATAATATTGTATTTAGGTTATATTTAATCTACAATAAATAATCTTCAACATTCAAAGCAATGAAGATTTAGTCCTATCTTGTTCCGTCGTCCGTCCAAATTTTAATAAGTATTCCTCATTTCGTTTTAAGTGCTCTCTTAAATATTTATTTTTATACGCATCTAACATAACAGTAACAAATCATGAATACGGGTTTTTAGTTTATTGATACGCCTTAGAGTTTTTGACATACTTTCTTAGACAATGTTTAAAGCAATTAATTATAACGACGTGTTTTCTGTGGCATAGATATCCTGATAAAATCAAAAATGTTGTATTTTTCTCTCCGTGTCTCTGGATACGCCTAAGAATTTTTGACACACTTTCCTACCCCGCCGAAGAAAAAGACGGGAACATATAGTATGTACGGAGACCAAGTCTTGGCGGCTCTGGTCGATTTAGCAACGGACCTGGATGCTGGCTGTTTGTTGCCGCCTGCCAAGTGAACTAGAAAACGAATGCGTTTAATTAGCATTCATTACGACGAATCATCAAATTGCCCCACCGCTCACGATGCAACAATAAAAGCAGGGACGAACGGTCCGAGCGGAGAAAACGTTTTGGGTACATGCTAATCTACAAAATAAACGCAAATATTTAGATGATAAACCAAAGTCAAGAGACGTTTTCAAAACTGTTCCATGACGTTGGATGCTATGCTAGAGAGAAATTCCATCAAGGCTGTGGCGACCATTAGCAACCGCTTACCTGTTGTACGGCCAAAAGGCCACTCCGCTTCAGGTAGCCATTGCCTAAAAAAAGGAAAACGAAGAGGAAATATGGGTCATAAATTAAAAAAATGGCAAACACGAATGGGACAATAGATTTCCCTCGTTAGAGCCAGAGAACCGTTTGCCTTTCGCATTTCATACTTGGACTTCACATTTTCTTGGGTTGTTTATGACAGATCCGGGAACACACACAAATGGCGAATGTCAAGGAAATCCGTTTTTTTTTTTTCAGAGTTGCATCTCTCAAATGATTGTAATGATATTGTAAAGACAGTAAAATTATAATTATGATTTATTAAAATATCTTGATCATATTTTGGTGTGTCTTTCACTGGTCTGTTATCGCAAAACTTATACAAAAACAAAATCTATTTAATTTAATTGCAATGCAGTGTGTAATTGTTTTGAAGCTTACGGAAGCTAATGCTAAATAAATTGTTCTAATTGTATAAATAGCGTTAAAAAATACTAGTATACTTTTTTAGGTTTTTACAAATGAATTTTAGATGCAGAATACATGATTTAATAAAGAAACACATTCGGATTGCGGCCAAAAAAGTAATTTATTCTAGATAATTTTAATCAAAATACTTTTTTTAAATATATTATTTATAAATAATAGTGTACAGCTGTTGAAGTAATTTAAATTATCAAAGAATAGAGATATGTTTAGCTGTGTCAAGTATCTGTTAATTTGCACATATAGAAATGTTGAATTTAATTTTAAGTTTTAAATAACCCGTTTTATCCAAATTCAGACCGAATCGAACCAAATTAAGCTGCATTTTCCGCTAATATGCATATTTGGCTAACACAGATTCATCTGAATTCGAAGGCAGCTAATTGAAATGTTTGCCTTGTATCGGCTTTCATAACAGACTCGGCTGATGACTCCTGTTAATGGTGTCCCCTTCGACGGCCAACTGTGTAATTATCAGTGCAACAAATTTGAATTTAATGAGCGCATCAACACCAGACTCCGCCCACAGTTATAGCCAGACCCATCCCCACAAGTGCTGGATTTTTCTGGACCTCTTGAGGACCCCAAGCTCCCCAGAGCGAGGATTTTCCTTGGCGAAGCGACGGTCTGATTAATGAGGCTTTAAATATCCCACTTTGATTTCATTCTGAAAACACGCGGAGCGTTCTCGTCGCCGCTCCTTCAACAAAGAAGTTTCATTGACTCTCAGCTCGGTGGACCAGGGGGAGATATGCTGGAAGGATATATACATATATATTTATATAAGGAGAGCCACGCTGGCCTCGTAAATCGCCGAGCGAGCTAAGGTCCTCCCACGCACACAATCGCAATCACCAATCTATTGGGCAAGTGAGAGCTGCTGGAAACACAGTCCACAAATGTCTACAAATGAGCTCGATTCGCTCAAACTCTCCTAAATACAAGCACACAACTGTGTGCCCTGGAAAATGAAGAAACAGGAGTTGGCACACTTGGCGAAATAGTCCACGAACAGACATTGAATATATGGCTAAGTAATTGGTGCAAACCAAATATCCATTTTAATACCAAACAAATTAACATAAATATTCGAAATCTAATCAGGTTAAATACACATACAAATTAGCAGATTCTTTGGGTTGTTAAATCATATTTAATCTAGAAAACTGAATTAAAGTAATGCCTTTTTCCACTAATACTTAAATCAATGAAAATAACATTTTAAATAGCGTTTTTGTTCAAAAAGACCTTTGGTTCAATGTTGAGTTTTTGGTTTATAATGAAATCTTCAATAAAGTAATATTATCTAGACATGTGAATGTTGATAAAGTATTTTTAACTATGTTTTATTCTTTCGTCATTACAAATAATCTGAGAGGAACATGTTCAACCGGAGGGGCTACAAAAATCGCTAATTCGTTGATATTATTTAAAATGGTAGCTAAAACGATGCTATAAAATGGATCGTCGTAAAGAGGGAAACAGATATGCATTGGCGCGTCAAACCATTTATTGGATACTTTTAGACACCTTTTAAAGTGATTTCAAAACTATATTGATTTTGGGACCACACTCAAATAGCATATAAAGGGAATCATTTTGTTTATGCTGTCCGACATATAGCTTATTTAATTTAGTTTAAAATATACTTTCAAAATGCATATAAAATTTAAATGTTGCTGTTTTTAACTTTTTCTTGTTATTATTCAATAAGTCACAGATATGATTTGGTCTTTTCTTAATTAATAACGAAAAGCCGCTGTAAGTCAACTTCATGAATTCTCAGGGATTGAGTTGTTGAAATACTTGATTTTAAGCTTTTTATGTGATTCAAGAACAAGAATAGTCGATTAAGAAACTTAATATATATTACGAATCCTTCTAGTTGTAAGCAGACAAGCAGACTCACACAGCGTACAAGCCCAATGTATTTTTCTGGTCCCGAAACTCCCGAAACTAACCATTTCTCCGAGTGTGCCAGCGTGGCTCTCTTCCACAGCTCGATTCTCTTCGCGGCTCTCTCTCATTCTCTCCGCACAGCCCTCTGTTCCTCTGCCGATTCCCTCCCCGCGAGCTCAAGGTGCTTGGGCCACACACAACCCAGATCCAGATCCGTATCCAGATCCCAGCCCGAACTGTGGCCCGAGGGAGCGGGGTGAGCCGAAGGGCGAGCGGCGGGCATCATGGTTGTTATCAACTTGGGCAAAAAGCGCCGCTCGCCGCTTACCGCTCAGCGAACTGCGTTCAGTGGCTTGGGTCGACGTCGCTCGCCAACTGCGACTGCGGCAGAGGCAGAGGCAGAGGCATTGGCAGTGACTGCGACAGCGGCTGCGGCGGTTTCGGCGAACGCTGGCTGAGCTCACTTCAGTTTCAGTTTGAAATTTGATGCCGAGCGCGGCGGAACGTTGGGTGTCCTCTCGCAGAAAAAAGGCGGCCATCGCCCGCCGCTGCTCTGGCTTCTGCTGCGGCTGCCGACGTCGCTGCAGCAGAGGCTGGCAGAGCGGCCATTATCCTGCAGGAGGCTGCGACCTGATCCTGATAATATGGCTGCAGAAAGCTGACAAAAAAAAAAAACTAGACAGAAAACAATACAAGAAACGTATGAAAAACCACCAGAAAACTGGAAACTCTGTGAAAAGTGCTATCAACATAGAGGAAATATATCCCAAAAATTAGTTCACTCCACAACCTGGGCGTGTATTTAACAAAAATATGGATTTCCAGCTGCGTTTCTCGTGGGTATTTCCAAAGCAGGTATGTTCTAAAACTGTTAAGTTTATGCAAATGTACTTTTACCTAAAAAACGGAGCTCTAAAGTCACCAAATAGCACTACGCATGTGCATTGAGGGGGGCGAGTGGGTGTTGAAAGGGGGGCCTATTGGGGGCTGATGGCAGCGCCATAGTCAATTGCCATTTCCAAAGCCTGCGCCTGTCCTCATTTTGACTCGTCGTCGTCGCCTCTGTGTGAGTGTACACATCCGTGTGCCCGTTTTCCGAGAGCTCGTTCCTATGTGTGTGTGTAAGGGCCCGGAAATGTGCTCCTTTCATCCACTTTTCATTTGCGCAGAACACACACTCACACACAGCCAGCTCGGCTCTCACCCCACCACTTCTGAAAGTCGGGCGCAAAAAAAAAGAAAAGCCAAACCGAATTTCAACCTCGTTGTCGCGCTATCAGCAGCAACAACAGCAGTGGCAATGGCAACGGCAACCACCCCCATACAGCCCACCCCCCTGCGAGTGGCCCGACCTTCCCTGCTCATGCCCTCCTCCTGGTGGAAAGCACTTGTCCCGCCATTTAGTGCATGGGGTTAAGTAGTATACCGAAATATTAGTGGCGATGCCCAAGGAGCGGCGACAGCTGCCCGACTTGGGCGCAATTGGAGGCTGGCAAGGGGGCCAAGACGATGATTATCGGGCCCAGATACGCCAAGTGGCAAAGTGTTAAGCCCCCGGCTGAGAGCGGGCCGAGAGGGTGGCTGACGGGGATGACATCCCCCTGATGATGGCGACCCAACCCCAGCGTTTGACTGCAGCGGCTGCACTTAATGGGTGCACATAAATAAACTGGGGAAACCCACATTCCATTTTCAATTGCGGAAAATATTGGTTTTCAATCACATCTAATTCTATGTCTTTTGCTGAGACTATAAAATATTCTAAAAACTCGAACTTTTGGGATCTACTTCAATTAGGGATCCTGCAAAGCTTTATTGCTCCTCAATACGTTTGCCATGGTAATTTATTCTTAGTGTGTACATGTACACACAGTGCAGTCTGTGCTTATATTGCGTGGGGATGCGCATAAGGTGCGTGTCATCCGATTTCTGACCGGGATGCGCAGCAACATGGCGCTGCTTTCGCCTCGGGGATTCCCCTCGAAAAGGTCCCCTGTTCAAAGCGACAGAGAAAGCGGCTGCACTAAAAGTCAAATAGATTTTAAGGCTGCTTTCCGTTTTATTTTTGCTTCACCAATTGTTTCGCTGCTCATTTAGTATGCAAATGGTTCGAACTAAAACCGGCAACTGACTAATAACCAAATGAGCAGGTGACGGCAAACAAAACTGGCTGGGTCGCAGGCTTTATAGTAAAAACAAAACAAATAAGAGTTTATGGCTATTTTATGCATTTGCTGACGGTCGGCCAGCGAGCGCCTTATTATTTTTTTTTTTTTGGCTTTTGACAAATTTGGAGAGCTGTTCGTCTCCGAGCTTTGGGCGATATCTTTAGGAATCTTCACGGAGGTGCTGCGCCAACAAGTTCGTTTGTTTTTTGGTTGGGCTTTGACCTGGATATGAGTCATAAATTTGCCTGGCCTGTTGTATAATTATTCGGTTTGTCCACATGGCCCACAAAATGCATGCAATGTTCGTCCGAATTCCTCGGGGCAATTAAGCCCTTTACAAGGGAGCTTAGGCTGGGCTGGGAGGGCTGAGAGGGCGGGCGTGGAGTGTTGTCGGTGATTAGATATGAATTTTTAGGGAGTGTTGTTATTTTTTCATAAATATGAATGAAAGGAGGAAAGTGCTAAGCGGTCTCAGATTTGAATCTGCAGCCTGTGACGGCGGTTCTGTGTCAATGGGTCACGAAATAATAGAGGTTAGGTTGCTTAGTCATAAAGTGCAGATATGGCAGTTGAAACATAGGAAAGCGAACTAAATGTTGAAAAGAAATGTACAATATATGTACAATGTATTAGTAATATTATTATGAAAATTCAACAACAACATTCAACTTAAAAAATGTTTGTTAAACCTAAAGGGAGTTTTTAGCTGTTCAGGCCGAACTTAACGTTCGAATATTGTTTCTGGATTAATTAACAACAATTAACTGATATGGCTTTATTTCGGAAACCCCCAATTCCCTATAGAAATTTCATTGACCTTGCCACATGCTACAATTTCCTATAGGACAATATTCCCTTATCGAACTTCTGGTATTAACATACCCTTAGCGCACCATCCCCAAGCATCCCGACCAACCCCATGAGTGTGCAGAAACAAACAGAACTGAGCTGGGAACTTTTACCACCTAATTTGGGGTAACTGCAGGCTGACATATTTATTGGAATTTCATGCTAATTTTTAAACAATCACCCAGTAGGAATGCAGCTGGCCTGAGAACTTGCACTTTAAAAAGAGCACCGAAAGAAAATTACAGGGCTCGAATGCTTAAATTTGTCTGTTCAAATTTAAGGAATGTCATTGAGATATTCAAAATATTATAAGTATATTTATATTTAGAACCATTTGACTTTAATTAAAAAACTATTGAGCTCTGTGGCATTCAGTGATTTGAAATAGGATACGATTTGACTTCCATTTGATATTATAAAACATTTTATTATTATTGTTGTTGTGTTGTGATTTTTTCTTTGGTTATATGGACTACTGCAAACCGCTGTTTTCATTAAGCCCGGCGAAAAGATAAATTAAGTCAAGAAAGGCAACCACCAGATATGCGAAGAGGAAGGCGCGTATTTTTGTAAACAACAAACGGGCACCGACGATATCGGGAGAAAATAAAACGGAGACGGAGACCGGTATGCGCGACCCATACCATGGATACGGGATATGGGATACGGATACAGATACAGATACAGATGCAGATACCGGTACCGCGGTGCCGATACCTATACAGATTCAGATACAGCTGTACAGATACAAAATGCCGCAAACCTGGGCAGGTTGAAAATAAACATAATAAAAATTGCGAGCCGCGAACCATTTTCGGAATTTCTTTCTTACCTCTTTCTCTGCCCATTTCTACCGGACCCCGAATTTCGCCGCGAATGGCAAGAAGGTGTAGTAGCAATAATAATATTATTCAGTAATCCGAAACAACCTTGGCCTCCGAAGCTCCGCAGCGCCGCAGCGCCGCAGCTTGATGCAAACAACTCAACATGGCTGAGGGCCGTCGGGTCGGCACCCAGCACTCGGCACAGTGGGGCAAACGGTGATCGAACAGTGACGCGCCAGTGACGGCACAATGCGCAGTGACATTTGGCACTGACCAAGGTAAATAATCCCTTGGCCCCCCGCACTTCTCCGCGCCCTGCAGCGAGACTTTGATTTATGTGCGAAGTCGTCTTCATGAGTTAAGGGCAGCATTGCACAAATTTCAGCCAGTCATTGCCCCTTTGTGCCGCTGTATCTGTTGCTGGATGGTCGTTGGTTTATGGGTCTGGTCAGGGAATAGGTTAGCGGACGCTAGGGGGGAGACACACTCACAAAAAAAGTTGCAAATCACACTTTGAAAAGAATTTGTACCGAATACATATAGGGATTCTTCCTCAATTTATCTCTTTTCCCATCAGCAAGTAATTTATACCCGATTTCAGTTTTATTTTTCCTCATAACCAAAGTTAAAGTGAATATTATCTAAACTAAAATATCAACTCTCTGCTCCTTTTTTTCACCGTGCACAGGTGGATGGGAAGCCACTCATTCTTGACTCGTCTTTTGTACACATTTCGCGCTACTTCCGGGGGGGATTGCTCTTGGGGCTCCTCCACATATAGTACCTTCCTTCTGTCGTTCCATTCGAAGCGTACTATCGAACAGAAGCGATGGGATTCTTTCACACAAAAGAACAAACTGATTGAGTGATTCAGGTGGCTTACTAAACTGAGTTAATAGGTTAAGTTAGAGATAATTAATGGGCAACGTAAGCCTGCGGCTCGATTGAAAATAATTTCCTTGTGGCTATCAGCAAACAAAAATAGCACAAGCATTTCTAAAGACTGCCGAAATGATACCTGACTTGCTCGTACATCATACTTATCAATACAGATAATGAGCGAGATATCTGGGGAATACTTTGTAAATTAATTAATCAATGTTCCTTGAACACAATGGGCAGACAATTAAATAAATTTCGCTGAATTATAAAAGAAGTTACACACATAAATACGGCAGAGACATCATTAACGGGCGTATATAAATTAACGTCTTAGCCGAAATGAAATGTTCGATAAGGGACTTGATGAAGACATAAAAGAAAACTGTTTAAAAACCCGTATTTGTTTGGAATGAATATCAATATGCACTTGAGCAAACACTAAACTAGAGACATATACTTGAATATTCTAGTTATGGTAAATCCATTTTCTATTATTCAGCAGAAATAAGAACATTCGATTTAAGAATAGATTCATTTGAATATGAAGAACATTAACTGTTTTCAGCGCACCTAGACTTTGCTACTCAAAAGTTGTATCTTGGAGGTTGCTATTCGTGACACATATTTCTAAAGATAGATCTTTATAATACCAACACTGTGGCCATCATTAGCGTCTCGGCATGCCTGTACACAATGAGCTGAAGTTGTAAGTTTCGTTAGCCAAGAACCTCGCCAGCCACAAAATCCTTCAACCAAATTAGCGATAGATCTATCATTTCCCTAATATATTTAATGCTGGCAAATATTTGCACTGAATTAGCATTAGCCAGCTTCGGGAGGCCATTGCGTATGTTATTTCCTGGCGATTTCGCGCGAGGTGTTAACTTCTGGCCACGTGAAATCAATTAGCATTTCTGATTCGGAGGGGCCGTTGGAGTGTTGGTGGAGTGATGTAATCTATTTTCGCAAACTTCGATTTGGCAAGACGGCGTTAATTTGGCCAAATTATCGGTATATAGAGCACTCTGCCTGCGAAATTCAGCCGAATGATCACGGGAATATAAAGCAATTTTTGCCAGCTGCCTTTTGCCTGAATGGTCCTTCACCCTAATTCTGCCGCTCTCTCGCGCTCTCTGGCCAAACCTCTCTCGTTCGTCCTCCCCCTCCCCTGACGAGGACCTTGTGGATTGTGTGTACACACTTGGAGAGCTCTCTCTCTCTCTCGGTCCACCTCTCTCACTCTCCCGCAGGGTAAATCCGGAGCAGCCATGTTGAGGCTGCAAAAAAAAAAAAGGACAACAGGGCTGCAGACAAAGAGGCACCGCAGGGAGGCAGAACGAGAGGGAGGGACTGAGCTAGACAGAGAGAGAGAGAGCGCTTTAGAGGGTGTGCAAAGTCAAACGATTTGTCCTCTTTCCTTTGTTTACGCAAGATTTGTTGCCATTACGCTCCTAATCCGAGGGATTTCCAGGGTAACTCGCCTAGCCCCGAAAAGGTTTTTGACTTTGCCAGCTTACCACTGTCCAAGCCTGGCCATTTAGTGCTAATGAATAATGCTAGAAAGTCATTAATTAATTGAAATTTCATTACAGGACACCGGAGAACCCACTGCACCGACCGGAGCATCGGCGGCGTTCTGAGCCATTACTCAGCAGCCTTAGAGGGGCTTAGTGCTGAATCATCGCCGCCGTCGTTACCAATCTGGAGCAGGGACAAGGAGGCTTTAGGTGGCGCCTAACGAGGGGCACTGCTGCGGACAGCGATCCAGGTCGGGAGCTTAGCGAGGCGACTCACTGATTGATTTCAGTGCAAACAGAAGACCTTTAGCTGCGCAACAGCAGATCTATCATTCATTAAATGTGTTTCTTGTCTATCCAATTTCGAGGCCTCGCACCTCTTTTATCGGGGCGAAGAAAGTGCCGTAATCCGCGGGCAATCAATTAGATACAAGCGCCCTAAGCACTCCCAAAGACATCGCAGCCGTATCTTATCTTATCGCCGCTCTTCCGATAAGGCAGGGCATTACTTTCCGTATTCTGCTCCGATTTTTTCGGGCTACTGCCCAATCTCGTAGCGGTCGGCGAGGTCTTGGCTTCAGTTGTTTTCCCGCGGCGACAGCGAAGACACCACGGAGCAGGAGGCTCCGGCGAAAGGTTTCCGTGACAGGAAAACGAGCACGGGAAAACGGGAAGCGAAATGCCTCAGTTTAATTGGCAGGCCACGGCGAGCTTTGTAATCGCATTTATGGGTCATTTCATAGTTTCAAAAGGAACATGGAACAAGGAACGCTCCTCTGGCCGCCATCGCATCACGTGTGGCACGATAAATATAATTTGGCTGAGGCGCATGTAATTGCCGCGTTGCCTAAATTACCCACATACACACACACACTCGCTGTATATGTTTATTAATATTTTCACTTTTTTTCAGCCGTGATTGCTCACCTACCTCACCTGACTTTATTGTCCCGCAGCGACTGCTCCGCGCCAGTTTGCTCCACGTCTACCCTGTAGATCCGAATTTGTTTTATACTAGTTTTAAGGACAAATTCGGTTCTAGAGAGGTTTGTGTGGTTCAATATCCATCGTAAAATACCAATTTAAAATTAACTCGAAGCCAAGTGAAAGTGAATATATTTAAGTGACAATTTGTAACTCCCCGAAGTAGATGGTATTTATTGTGTTAACCAGGCCCAGTGTAAATACCATCTGGATTTACCAACTTCAATGAGAGAAAATATTTAATAATATCTATATTAACTACTTGCTATACACTGAATGACTCACTACCAAAAAATACTGTTGCCAAGTAAAAGATAGCTTGCCATAAAGTCCTTGATAGTAAATAGCTGTCTTGACATCAATTTATTCATGTTAAGTTTAAAGATAAGGGCATGGTTTCATTTCCAATGCCTATGATTCAGAGATGAACTAACTAAAGAAGCCTTTGATTCATTTGAAATCTAAGTAGATTACAAGGGTCACGAGTATTACAATTTCAATATCAGTTTATTCTAACGCGACAAAGTTTTGTACTTGTATGTTTTTAGGAAACTAATAATTGTTAAACCCACATGGATACAGAGGAATTGAATCTACATTAAATGTATTTAAATTATAACCGCATGTCAATTGCAAGTGATTAATTTAAACAAATAAAATAGACTCAAATAATTATTGTAGTTTGATGTTTGGGTTTTCCCCAGATAGCTTCATTGAATTCACACATTTATCTTTTATTCGAATTATCGGACTGTGAGAGGAGTTATATAAATAAAAGTTAGTTTATTACAAAAGTACTATTTATTGGCCAATAACCCCTAACAATCTGCTAAAGCGACTCAATATTCTTCCGTCTGTAAGCTAGTACCTTAGTACAATTTCGTAGGCTGGAAAATCATGGAAAGCACATGTACATACATGTACATAGAAGTAAAAGTTAAACCTTAAATTTTAATAATAACTATAAAATACTTTTGAGTTATTTTTCTAGACCTCTTTGAGATTACTGCAATTTTTAAAAATTGCATTTTAGATTATTTACTTATGTCAAATTTAATAATGAATAATTTGGTTGTGTGAAATCTATCACCAACAGTCGTCCACAAAACGGCTCACATCCCCAAATTAAATAAGCGCCACATTTGAAATGTACTCGCCACCGGACATGGGACACTTTGTTGTTATTGATGAGTTCTTTCTGTTCCATTTATATTCCTACCGACTTCAATTTATTCGATGTGTTGCATGAAATTTACATTCCCCGAATTTTGCATACAAATTGCCATTACAATTTCGCAAAGGGGCGGGCGCGTTCTCTGTGTTTTTCTTGGTTTGGTGTGGAGTGGCTGTGTGTGCGCCGTAACAAGGCATTTGGGTCAAGTCGAATGTGCAGCTCCGATTTCAGCTTGTGTTCGTGTCAGTGAAATTGGCAAAGTTTGCAGTTTTGCGAAAATGGCCATGCACTTTGCCCAATTTGCATAAGACGCCACTTGAATCACATCCGTCGCCCATTACGCCCGGATACCTTTTTGATCCCTGCTGAAATTTAGTTTACTTAAGCAGCCCCTCAAAACTTTGTCTTTAGCCACCAGTAACAGTTAAATTTGATTTTTCTCATGACAATTAAGATTTAAAAATTGGCATTATTAATTGATAAATGTAAATCAAATTCTCTATTTGGCAATGCCTTCACCAGAGCATAAATATTTAGACTATAAAGTTGAAGTATGACTGGTTTCACATGCAGAATGCCTTAAGATTGTGCCACACATTGTGAAATATGAATTCTTAAAATAAATAATGAATGAATTTCGAAAAGAGAGAGATTTACTTGCAAAAATTTGTTCTAAATACAAACCATTGTCAGCTTGTGCAATTGTACTAGATAATAAAAGAAACGTTGAAAGTGAAAATCTCCATTTGTACGCAGCTTATTTCATCTTCAACATCTTATTAGGGATGCCTTTTTAATTTTTTTATTTATGTCTGATACACTTACTTCATAATAATATAATTCCCAGTCAAAAATTACTTTTTAAATGTTTTTTTCATTATCAAAACTAAGATAATGGGCAGGTTATTCTTCTTTAATTTTAAGCAAAGTTCTGTAGATCAGAGGCACAGTGGTGCTATCTAAGAGGAATATCAGATCTTCAAGGAAACTAGTCCCTCAGCCAGCTATCTGATTAAGACTCTCACTGATTGGCCGACTATATTTAAGAAACGATCGGACATTTAATACTTAGCTTAGTTTTAGCTTTATTATTATTTTATTATTCACATACTCATAAAATATATTGTATGTTTACCCTTTTTATACCCTTGTAGAGGGTATTCTAATTTTTTTATAGGAAGTTTGCAACTCAGTGGAAAAGTCATTTTCGATCCCTTAAAGTGAATATATTCTTGATCGACATCACTAGAGGATTCGATCTAGCCATGTCCATCCGTCTGAAACAATAGATATCAGAAACTGAACGAGCTAAAGCTAAATAAATTTATGCGTTTTTAAACACGTTTTGAGTAAAATCTGATAATAAACAGGGAGTTATTAAACAATAAAGTTTCTTTGTCTGCTGAAATTGTTTTTTTTTTTGGTGTTGCTCAAGATGTTGCTAGCAACATTCGTGTTTTTTAAGTGCTACTCAACATGTTCATACTCTTTATTTACCAACATTATCTTGTGCCTGCCGCTCAGCTTAATTTAAAATGTTCATAAATTTGAGCATAATTAGACAAAGTGAATTAGCCATGTCCTTGAGCCTTTCAATCTCACCCACAATGTTATGTGTACCGGGAAGTAAATTATTTTAAAATAACATACCGTAACGTAAGTTGTAAATGATTTATTTTATTATTTGATGTTTAATGCACAAAAATGCATAGTTGTTTTAGCTAATGATAACATCCTTGTTTTATTACATTTACAATTTTATTTGGAGGTTGCACCTCAGAATCAGTTCGATTCTAACTTTCAGCATTATTGCAAGTCCGCAGCCTTTCTTCTAGTTTCCGAACGAATATTTCGAAACTAAGTGGATCAATTTATATGTATCTAATGTATATTCTGTACGGTTTTACGGTTTCGCAGATGCCTCTTTCTGCCTGTTACATACATTCTCGGTTGGCACTAAGTTCTAATACGCTTGTACCCAACGGGTACCGGGTATAACATAAAAAGTAGTTCAATCCAATTTGCCTTTGCCTGGAACTTCGAAAGTCACCCTTTAAAGTTCATTTCAGTTTCAGATTTGTAATATTTCAAAAGGATTTCTCATCTTGTAGCTGGAGAGGAGATCGGAGATGGCTCGACTTTCAGCTTTGGGCATGGCGGTCCTGGTCCACTCGGTGCTGGGCATCTCGTACTATCACTACTTCCGCCAGGCGTCTGCCTCCGCATCGCTTGTAGGCGCCTGGCTCTTCTCCGCCTGCGTGGTGGCCCTGCTCCTAGCGATTAAGATCTTTCCGAGTCCGAATCACGCTCCCAATCCCCTTGAGCCGCGTTTCAGGGGCGGAGGCAGGGTGTCGCAGACAGGCTCCAGCTCCAGTTCCTGGAGTGCTCTGCTTCTGGAGACGATCATCTGTTGCCTGGTTCTCGATGTCAGCTTGACCCAGTTGTGGCACCGCGTGGAGTCACTCTGCCAGTGCGCTATCATTGGTGTCCTTCAAACTTTGGCAGTGGAGGAGTCAACTTTTCTGGCCTTCGAGTACTGGACTTTGGGCCTGACCACTGGCCTCATCGGCGGAAGTCTCCTCTGGCTGACCCTGAAGGTCACGTCGCTGCCAAGAAATATTCTCTGCGGCCTTATCGAGTGGCGCCGCTTCTTGGAACGCTCCTGGTCAGCACTGGTCCTCGGTACTGCTTCCCATCCACAGGCACATCCAGATCCGCAGTTCAGTGCCCAGAGCTTTGTCGCCTGAGTAGCTGCACCCTGCTCCAGTTCCATATGATCCAATGCCAATCACAATCCCGCAATCAAAAGCAAAATTTATGGGTTAAGTAAAAGTAAGGGATTTTTCTTCACTCAGCCTAAGCAGATTAGTTAATAATAAGATTAAACGTACTAGTAAAGCCATAAAATGGTACAAAATAAAGGAATATTTTAGATGGATTATACAAATCTAAAGCAACCGGAGTCTTATTCTCTATAAGGAATAATATATACTTTCTTATAATATCCTTAAGCCAAGAGGAGCACAAAAATTAAGCGGTGAAACAAGTAAGAAAGCTGTAATCGCGTGTGCTCAACCGAGAGATACCCAGTACCCAAAACTAAAGACCTATAGACAAATACGATTTGTGCGTTTTCTGCTTTCTTTCTGCAAAATAAATGAGTGTTGTCTTCAAATTTGGTAGCTCTAGATCAGGTGTCGGCAGCGTCCTATACACTGTGCAAAGGGAAAAATATCAGGCAGCGCTGTCGAGATATGTACATTGTAAGCGCTTCGTGATTGTTCGGGATTCTGTTAGGCTGACCTAACAAACATACATTTAGGTAATTTTCAATAGAAATATACTTGTATTTTATTTGTTAAACTATAGTATTACTAAACCCTTGAAGAGGGAATAATGATTTTAGTCAGAAGTTTGCAACGCGGCGAAGAAGACATATGCAAGATGAATATATTCTTGATCAGAGTCAACAGCCGACTCGATCTAGTCATGTCCGTCAAACAACATAGGCAAACTAGTTTCTCAGTTTCAGAGTTATCCAAATAAAATTTTATAGATAAGGTTCTTTCTATTGCAGGTAATAAATGTCGGATCGAGCTGGATTTCGCCGGATCGAACAACCATGTCTTATGGTCATTAAAATTGTCGGAAAATTTTAAGAAAAAATATAGCCTTTTTGGTTTTTAACATAAATCCATATATTTGGAGTAATGGAAATTTTTAATGACCGCTGAATAATGGAATTTTTCACGAGGTCCTTGAACTGTCCCTGAGAAAAAAATGGATATTGAAAAATGTTCGGCAACGTCGACCCAATAAATGTTACATTAATTTTTGTTTCAACTTTAATAACAGTTGCCAAGTATCAACTTATACCTTTACATCCCATTTAAAAGTTTTTAAGACTGCAAGATTTTATAAATTTCGGCTTGCCGATAGGAAACACCTGAATGCAATAGCATTAGGAAAAACGCATGATTTGGTTACCACATACGATATATTAATTCATTAAAAATTTTCAATTTAAATAAGAAAATTATATAGTAAATATGTTGGAATGACAAAGTGCCATGCAGAGTAGGAAAACTCGCTTGATCCAACGCTTTCTACGCAGGGGCACGATTCGAGCTCACTATAGGAGAGATGCAGTTTTCTATGACATGTTCCACAGTCCCACCAATCATTAGCAGCTTCCGTTAAAAGCTGGCAACCAAGTTCTTTTGACCAAACGCAGCAAACGGGATGTACATCCTCCAATCTCCCTGGAAGTTAGAAGAAACATATTTACATAAATTGTCAAAGATATCTAAGGTTATTTTATCGCACGATTCCTGTCGAAACTGAATTAATACATTCTATGAAACAACATTCTTTCACTGCAAACAAATTATACTTGGAAAGCTGGGAGTATTCGAGCAGAAGGTGTTAGGTGTTGTATGTGAAACTGTACAGTAATAGCCGTATAGTTGGCTTCGGTTTGATATGCTTTGAAGACATTGTTATTTCGATCATATTAATAGGGATTCTTAATTCAATTGCGGTCACACAGTGATACTTTATTTTAAATAAGTGACAATGAGGTTGCAATAAATAATCTCGATTACTTTGTTGGTTTACCTGTTACATTTAAGCCTTTTGGAATGCACACGTCTAAGTCCTTGGTGGTTTCAGGGTGTGCATAATCGGCCTCATCTTCGTCCCCGGTTCGTGCGCTCGCAGCTTTATAAACACCACAGCTGAATCCGGGCTCGGCTTCGATCTCACAAGTTCCGCGGCTCACATTATGACAGTTTACGCATTCATAAACAGACCATCCAATTCGGACATTCATGGACAAACAAATTAAAAGTAGATTAGCAAATTTCGGAGACATTTTCAAGTTGAAAGATTCTGAATATATTTCTCAACATTGATTAGTTTCTCTACGTCTGTAAGAATACAGAACGATATATTTTGAAATTATTTCTACTCTTTGTTTTTTTGAGAATAAGCGATCTTAAAATCGAAATGAGATTCTCTCAATTTTGAGCTTATTGAGGAAGATCTGAGGGGAAGACATTGATAAAATTAGAGAGCAAGAGAGCGACCTCGGCTAGAGAGCCGAGGTTACTAAGAGTTGTACTCTGGAAACGTTAAAGCAAGTGTTCTGGTGCTCAAAGCAAGAAGTCAGATTCTTAAATTTCTATCTTGATCGATCTGTATCTTGTTCTCCATACTTTCTACTTAGGGAAGTGCATGTTACAACTATATAATCTTTTCATACGCGTGTTACAAGAGACAAAGTTATTTGTAGATTTGGCCACTGTAACACGACTTCTAATATGTATTTAAGTTGTTGTCATCCTTCTTCGATTTGTCAGAGTGGAGCAATGGGTAGCGTGCTGGACAAAAAACTTCTGACGATCTCTCGTTTGTGATTATGTTTTAGAAATGTGAGTATGTATAATATAATTTATATTCTAAAATTCACACTTTACTTTAACATGTTAAATTACAGAAGCAATGTAAAACAAGAAAATAAACTAACGTCGAAAGCTTACTTACTCACTTACTCTTGCAGTTCGCAATTTAACCAAACCATTACTATGACAGCTATAAGTTAAGATTTTGATATATCAAATCTGTGGACTTACCGATTTATATAAACTGCGGCTATATGATATATCTGCAATGAAAGATGACTATCTGCAAGGTTTCATTCAAAATTCGTAGAATTTCGGAATTTTGAACATTCGTCTGTTGATGCTGGTGAACAATATTTATATGTTTATACTTTATAGGGTCGGAAATGGCTTCTTCACTAATTATAATTGTGTACTACATTTTTTGGAGGGGCCACGGGAGATTCCCTATAACTCCAATACCTGTACATATTTTTCAATAAAATATTTTTCGAAATATTGTCTAAGTGTTACGCTGTTATGTGTCATTTAAATTAATAAACTAGCTCAAGCCGTTTCGCCAAAACCCCCAAAAATCCATTTAAAAAAGCTAAAAAAAACCCCCTAGAATTTCTTTAAGTCATTTTAATTAAAGTTTTTAAAAATATCGTCTGTATCGACAAGCTATACGTCAGAGTACATATTTTTTAGATGGTCCGATCATCCTTAGGAAATTTTTTGGTATATTATAATCGTGACATGACGCTGCAAACCTGATCTAGAATGGTGACTAAATGTAGCTAACATTTTTAGGATATGTATCAGAGAGCTGCAACAATCAATATTTTCCTAATCATACCCAATCATTGACTCGGATTTCTTGCGACGCCAAACTTTGTATGAACAAAATTCGATCGCAACCAATCGACCGTGCTCAAAGCGAACATTCAGTTCCAATCACTCTGGTTTGTTTTGTCAATGATTGGTTTTGATCGAACGCGTTGTATGAGCAGCAAAGAATATTTTGGGAATTCGGTTTTGTTCAGGTCGAACACAATCAAACCGTTCGGTCGTGATCGAGCGGTTCCATTCGACCCGAGCTACTCATTTCGTTAACGTCCGAAGTTCGGACTCCGAACTTATTTCATCATTGTGCATCGTTGTGCACGTGCTAAAATTT
>VNKF01005260.1:0-129231 GCA_008044355.1 Drosophila lacteicornis | reverse complement strand
ATCAGGGCCACCTTTTCCTCAAAATTGGAAAAGCGTTCTCTGCGCGCCGCTATTTAATCATGCAACCTTGCCTCCATGCTGCTTACGAAATATATGCAATTCATATAATTCGCTTACGAAATCACAGCTGTTTATTGGTGTCATCTGGCAACCTTGTTTCCCGGTTCGCTCACGGAATTCCGTTCATCTTAGTACCCGACCAAACGAAATACCACAAAATTCTTCTTCTTGCTCTTTTCGTTCTTTTTTTTTTATATGAAGTTTTTCGTTTATGGATTTTTTTCGTTCATCTTAGTACTAGGCTTTATAAAGAAAGAAAATAAACCTATAAAGGGTTTATTTAATTTTAATTTATTAAAATACTCACTGTATAATTTATAATTTAAAGTACAAAATATTCATGCTTTTTCTGGGTGTATCGAGGACTTTATTTATGAGCTTAGCCCTGCCGGAAGTGTGTGATTAGCTCTGGGCGTGCGTCCATATATCACAAAAAATCATAGAGAGAGAGAGAGCTCTAGACGAGGAAGAAGAATCCCAAATATCAGTTAATAACTTGATCGACTCCAAAATGCGGGGTAAAGTTTCTGGGTTTTTTTATAAAGAGGAGACTCATAGCCATTCTAGACTGCGGTGGGTCGAGAAATGGCTGGAGAAACTGGAGAACTGAAACCGGCAAAAGAATAGAAACGTTAAGAGCGCGCGTTAAACCTCTTAAGTTCCCATTCAGCTTTGACAGTTTTCCTAATGTATTGTGGACGGGCTTCCTCTATTCAAAAAAAAGAAGACTCGAGTCGCCTTTTGTTTGGAAACCCACCGGGGAATTCGTCTTGAGAATCTATTTGTTTGTTGTCGCACTCGGGGTAATGATCTGCGTTTGTCATTCGGAAAGGTTAACTAAACACGGGTCTCCCAGACCTTGCGTGGGAGTGGATTCCCGAAAAAAAAGAGGAGGCAGTTCCTGCGAACAGATGTTCAGCAGGTTCGGCAGAAGTGACAAGCTGCACTTCACGTTTACTCGGAGAATCTTTCACTTTTTATGGAATTCATTACGAATGACAAACAGTTAGGGGAAAATGTAAACTCTAAAGATTTTCAAAGAGTTTCTTAGGGTATTATTTCCAATTGAGTTAGAGGAGAATTTTCTGCATAAAAGTTTGCCATAAAATTGCCAAGAATTTGTGTGATTTTATATATATTTTAAAGTAAATTAATTCGAAATCATTATTCATTAATTTTAATTCTTTCTTTAAGATTTTAATAATTGCAACCTTGTAGATATTTCCTAATCCTCCCAGAAGTCACTTGCCTTTATTATCCACAAACAGAAAGTCAGTATTATTTCAATCTCAACCTTTGAAGAAAATTCAGTTCGATTCGTTCAACCAATGCAGGGTTACGAATAGGTTTTGTACAGGAGAAAAAGATTGAGATTTACGAGATCAGTTTTTCTTCGCACTACGAAGTACAGCGATTCGTTCTACCTTCCAAGAACACTGGCTGTTCCAGTTTGCCGGCAATGATGATGATGACCGTCTCCCAAGGAGGTCTGAACGCATAACTCATCATTAATAACCGAAGCTAAATAAGACGTTTTATTGTTGTAAACCAAATTGAATTCCCGCTGCGAGACGAGTCGGGGAAGAGAAAGAGATCAGAGAGTCGGCCTGAGACTGAGACTGAGCTCGTAGATTATCGATGCGAATGTCCAGAGATTTTCTCCTTTTCTCAGGTGTTACACATCGTTGTCGGCATTGAGCCAAAGGGAAAATGAGACATCAAAGGCCAACGGACACGGCATTATTATTATTGTTATTATTATTATTATTGTTGCTTTCGGCTCACACTTCCTACGCCCGGGGCAATGTCATAATTAAAACAATTTCGGTAGGTACCTTCTTCGCTTTAATCTGATTTGCTGGGAATTCTTCGGGCTGGATTTGTTTTCTTTTCTTTTCTGATTTTTCTGCTTCTTCTGCTTTTGTTTTTGCGCAAGTGCAAAAGTCGCTGGAGATCAAAGTCGGAGTCGATGTCGAAGCCATCTCGCCTCGGGGCGTTAATCTGGCGTATACGGCTTCTGTTACCTGTTGTCTCATCATCTCATCGCATCTGGCGGCTGATCTGCTGATCTTCTGTCGGATCTGCGGTCTTCTGTCTTTGCTGGACCGAACCCTCTTCTTACAACAGTTTCCGTAATTCCGTAAAAGCGATTTGTATTCTTCTTTTTTCGGCGCTGGTACGATTCTGCGAAACTAATTGATTATTTTTACTTCTTTATTTTAGGTTTTTTTTCTTGCTGCTGCTGGCAGCGGAAGACAAGTTAATTTTCTCACACCTTTTTCTACGAATTAATTTGTCGGAGATTTCACCGGTGATTTCGGTTAATCAAGGTGGGCTCGCTGATTGCAGGTAATCGTATAATGTTTGATGGTAGATTTCATTTGAAAAACCAGTCGAAAAATCTTCATTACATCACTTGGGGGTTTTGTAAGATTTTAATAGGATTTATGTTAAGGTAAAGTCCAATAAAAACTAATTGATTTATCTATTTAATGGGGGTAAGATAAGATAGGGTTTATTGGGATAATTTAGATTCCATTTAATTTCAAGATAAATCTATTAAAATGTTCTTAAAAATCTCTGCATATTTGCTAAATTTTTTACAAGTTTAATCATCCTTAAAGTTCTTTCTAAGATTAAAGAAATTATTTATTTTATTTCCGTATTTACTATTTATGGATTCCTCAATCTTTTCTGGTTTTTGTTAAGTTCATTCTACATTCTCAGCCTGATATAAATTCCTAATTTGCTAAATAAATGCCATGTTGAACTCGCAACTGATTCCTTTGAAAATTCTGGTAAATATTAAAGTTTTTTCCTCTAAATTATTTGTTAAATCTCTCTAATTAATCTAGTTCCCAGTATTCCTTGCCAATTTAATTTCTGAAATGAGTAAAAAAAGCCAAATTCAAAAGAGAGAATGTTCCCTAAACTGATAACTAAAATCTTCAAAGAAAACCATAGCTAATTCCTCAACGAATGCCCTCCCAGCACTCAATGTTTAACTTTGCTTCCGAATTTCTGTTGAAAAAAACAAACAATTTGGCTAGCAAATTACTTAGGCAAATATTTGCTCAGTAAGATACACACACAAAGCGATCCCAGAGCTGATTCATGGGGCCCCCCAGCACGCGGTCTATGGGTAAATATGATTATGCGCCTAATTTAACGAGGACAGGGCGAATCTTTCGCTTCTCCCAGCCCCTTAAGGGAGAGGAGAAAGAGGAAACGTCCGGCTATGAGATGAGGGAATCTTTTCGAGGGACCGAAGCGACCACCACGAATTAACCTACCTACAAATTATGCTTGGAATGGCTAGAAGAGCGTCCCAGATCGGGGCTCCGAAATTGACAGACATCCGGATTGGTGTAGATCGGCCAGATATCCACAGACATACTCACAACACATGTGTGTGTGCGCTTGAATAACCCGAATGGAAATATAGGAAGAAAAAAAAAATAAAACTGTGCGGTCGGTCGGTCGCCTTACATTTATTGATTTCATCGCAACAACATTGCAAGACGAGCCAAAGGCCCGGGAAGAATCGAGGCTGGAGAATCGTAGCAGGCAGGAGAATCATCGAGGCTCCAAACGGGTCTTCTGGCTCTGCTGCGCATCGCATTAAGCGTAGAACAGTGGCAGCCGCACAGCCCAGAGGGATTTACCCCACACCCATCAACATTTCAACTTAATTCCTTTTTTGAGTCGCTCTCTGTCAGCCCCGAAGATGAAGATGCGCCACAGAGTTGGGCCAAGGTGACTATTGGGGGAGCTCTAGGGGAGAAAGAGTCTTCTATGTTTTTGTAAAAAATTAATGTTAATTTTTTGTGAGGATTTAAAGAAGTCAAAAGAATCTTCCTAACAAAATTGTATATTAAAGAGTATCTATGGATTTAGGAAGATAATAAAAGAAATAAGTTCTAAACATTTTCTTTTAATGATAATTTAATAATCCATAAATGAGTTTAAAATCCTCACTTATTAATTATTTTTTCAGCCTTATTTTCCATGTGTTATAGCTCATTCCCTGGCCTTCCTGGCCGACATCTTCTGACTCTCGTTGTTTGCCTTGCTGATTGCCAAGGTGCTGCCTGCGATTGCCGCGTATGCCATGAATTTGTTCCACTATACGTGCAATCATGTTGCCAAGACTCTGGTCCCTGGAAGCTCTGAGCCTGGCTCTGGAGCTGCCTCTGGATCTACCTCTTGGATGCCTGGCTGGCTCCTTCTTCGCTAGTGCAAACATATGTGTTTGTATGGAGGAAAAATCAGTAGATCCGTATTGAGTCGTTGACGTTACATGAACTTTGGCTACGGTTCAATTCTGGCCAAGAGAGGAAGAGTCCTAAGCGGCTTAAGGGAATTTCGCTTTACATTTTACAGGAATCACTGGGCTGGTTCAGGGAAGACATAAAGTCTCTTATTTGGCCCTTTTTTTGAGATGTCGGTTTCATTTTTCATTGGAATTGGTTGCTTTATTTCAGGAAACCCCATAAAGGTTCCTAAAAAATTTAGACATAGTTTTTTGTTAGATTAAAATTAAATAAAGAGTTCAATTAAACTGTGAAGTATTTAATAAAATAAAAAACTCTTGCAAATAACACTTTATTCCCTTCTAGGTTTCCCACAGCCTCTATAATCCCTTACACCTAATCCCTTCAAGCGAGAACAGGAAGTGCTATCAGTTATCACCTTCGTTATGGTGGCCACCCGCATAAGATGATGTCAACATGTCCTCGGTCCAGGTCCCAGATCTGAGCCCTGTCCGTAAGCCATTAGTCTGCCTTGGCAATTATCAACGCTGCGGCCAGATGACTCACGTATGACACTCAAGTCATAATGGAGAAGGCACTTAGCCGCCGCCGTCGCGGTCCGAATGGCTCTTACCAAATTTAGACATTATCGGGGAACCCGGGAACCCACATAGAGACATTCGGGGGATCATTGTTTGCTCAACTGTTTTGCGGTTGTGTGAATGCGTATAATTCCGTTTTATAGCTCCTGTGCACCATCATCATCATCATCGTACCATCAGAGGCGGCGGCAGTTGCGACCACATCCACCTCCCACTCCGGGCCAGGCTAAGGGATTCACTGAGAGGAAAATATTGAACTGAAATTCAAGGAATATTCATAGTTTTTTTGGTAAAAAATTCTGAAATATAAATATTTATTTCTATAAAAATAAAGCTTAATTATTATTTTTTAAATAATATAAATTAAATGTATAAGTAATATAACATATATAGTATAAAAGAAAACAAAGGTTGGTATCTATAAAGTAAGCAAATAATTGTTTCTATCTGACAACCAAATGTAGCACTTTCCTTGGACCTCGGAGTATATCTCAAGCTTAAAAATTAAACAAAAAATGTTATAACAATTTTTATATTTTTATAACTTTTATAAATATTGTACTCCTATTATTCCCAGTGTATCTACTCACATTCCTGCTTGGAATGGACCTCAAAAGGGAGCGCAGAACCCCCCGACTACATAAAATTGTATTTAGTCATGCTACATCACTTTGTAATAATTTTCATTTTGGCGCTTGCTTTGATCTTCGCCCGCTTTCCGTGTGTGAGGCCTCCGGCCCTGCACCGGCCCCACCCGGTCGCCTCCCTGCTCCTCCTTTACGCCCCTTTTTCGCCGCCGCCGTCGCCGCCACTGGGCCATAATCTTTGGACCAAAAACTGCCACCGTGCGGCGTTAAAAAATCTTTCGAAATTATTAAGGCAGGCGAAACGGAGCGCCAAGTTGGTTTCTTCATCTGTTGTGGACTCTGTTCTTTTTATTCTCGGTTTTTATTTTGCATTTTTCCCATCGGCAGACAGACATGGCCAATATGATTGAGCAATCATCAATTGTGCATGAAGCAAACGATTTGCGGTGAGCAATCAGAATCGATACTTCGGCACTGGGGTCAGCCAGGCCAGTCTGTTTGAGCCAACATCATTGGTTTGGCCTTGAAAATATTTAAGAGGCTGAAAGGGAAATTTTTTTGTAGGAATTTTAAATATTTTCTATTAATTTTAGGTAATTTTTTTAGCTACTTATATAAAACTTAAAGTGTGCTTGCCTTTTATCTGCAATTTAAAAGCAAGAGATTTGGCATTGCAAATAATTGGGAGTCTTTCAGGGAAATTTTTCTAAGCCATTGTAAACCGTTTTTAAATTTAAAACCGTATTGTTTAGCTTTATAAAAATATCTTAAAGGTTTCTTATACTTTATCGCTGGATTTGAACCCAATAGCTTAATTGAAAACTAATTTCTCTACACCCGCAATTTTTCTGGCATTGAAATAGTTCTTCCTGGGATCCTAAGCCTTCATCTTCATCCTCATCTCACTCCACATCTAAATGCCACATCCGCAGCCTCAATCCCCCACATGGTGTCTGTTTACCCACAAGTCTGTCACGGCTAACAATTCGGAAAATCGTTGACATGCAAATGGCAACGAGCCATGTAAACGGAGCTGCAAAGTGAGCAGCGACTCATATATCACCGATCACCGCCACCGCCGTGTGGGCCGAGTTGACCGACCGATTTCCCTATAAATAGCACGTGTTGGCTGTGTGTTTGACCTTAGCTTGCTTTCCAAGTGCAATGATTTCTCGGGAAATGGCATAGGATCTGGTTTTTATGGAACTCGAACTAACTGCTGTGACCTTGTTTCTTGTTCCCCCGTGTTAAACGGATTTCTTGTTTTCGTTTTTGAGTATTTTATAGCTGTTGACGTTGGTAATTAACAAGGGGAAACCTTAAGGAAATGTTGCGAGTTCAGAGAAAATAAAACATAAATTTACTTTGTTTTAATTTCAAAATGTGGCACATCTTATAATATTTTAAAATATTCAAATGAAGAATTCTTAAACAGATTAAATTAGTTCTTGCATAAAAAATACATAAATAATTTAATTAAATTCAATAAGATCTCTTAACTAGAGTTTCTCAAGGAAATAATCATTTAATATTTATATTTATATATAAAACAAGAAAAAATATTTAAAGGAAAGCCATCAAAAGGCACAATATCCCAGCATAATTCTTTAAAATTTGCATCTCAAGCCAAGTGCTCGCATCAAGTTAAGAGAGCAATTAATTATAGCCATTGAGCACGGACAATATGTGTGACAGCCATGAAACACGAGCAAAGTCCAGGCACTCCACATAAACAGAAAACTGGACATGGGATCCGGGATCTGGGATCTCTGGGATCTGGGTTGTGGCATCTGGGACCTGGGCACTGGCACTGGCACTGGCACCACTCGGATCTGCGACGGGACCACACGCATCGTGTGTGACGGCGATAAAAATCACAGCATGTTGCAAACAGCCCATTGACGTCCCTCTTCTGGCGGCCGTTAATGCTGTTGTTGGGCAAATCTTTTGACAGTTGTGTTGAAGCATAAAGATGCCAAAAGCAACAGCAACAACAGCAACAGGAACGGCAACGGTCGCAGCAACATAAAGCCGCCAAGTGCGTATCTGAAGCGTCTGGGGCACTCGCAGCCACGAAAAGCGCATCAATCAAATATACCGCCAACCGATCCCCACACTGAACACTTGAATTCAAGATACTAGTAGCAGCTATAAGCTAGAAAATTATTATAAATACAAATAATATAATTTTTTGCTTAATGAATTAATTACATTAATAGGGTACAGTGACAAAAATAGGGTACAGTGCTTATATTAATCCGTAAATATAGCTTGCTCAAAATCGACGTGTAATTTTTAGAATAAAAAACATATTTTTGCATGAAGAATTACTTACATAGGGTGGTAAAGGGTCTAAAAGAGGCAGAAAGGTAATTTTATTATTTAAGCATTAAACATATTTAAATGTTAATAGATTTAGCTGGGTCAATATATATTTTTGAATAATGAATTGATTACATAGGGGGGTTGGCTTAAAAACAGCGTCATCACAACAGCTTTACTTCCTTTGTTTTACATAAGTAATACTTTGGGTTATCAGAGAGTTATTAGTTCATTATTTTGAATGTTTATTCATTTACATTTATTTATGTTAAATTATATTTATTTATACTTGCTTAAATATATTTAATTATACTTATTTATATTCATTTATATTTAGTTATATACATTTATATTTATTTAATTTATTTTATTTACCTCCTTTATTTAGCACTAATTCCTTACCCTCGGCTGTACAAATATCCATACCGATAGCCACACGCTCACATTCGATCAATCATTTATTATGGCATCGCTGATGGCGGCCCCAACGTTGGTGGCCCCCGCCCAAAAAAAAAACAAAAAACACAAACAACCCACGAGCACACAAAAAAAGAATGAAAATACTTGGAAAATATAGCTAATTTTCTATGGGGGCCATATAAATTCGTTTTTAGTTTCTATTTTCGAGGGGGGCGGACAGTTAATTTTGAGCACGAAAAGCAATTGTATCGTATGGCTGTCAGATCCACTTATATGAGCGCATTTAATGAGTTTGGAAAGTATAATGGGGCAATATATAGCATTTATATATGGCTTGGATAAAACTTAAAAATATATAATATTTTTGGTTTTATGTTGTGCTTTGCTTGAGGAATTTTGTGTTTACTGTTAGAGTGGAATGAAGACAATGCTTTAAATAAATAATAAACACATAGTCACATTTGTTCTATTTAAATAAGTGTTTTAATGCCATTATAGTACACTTACTTAATCAAAATAGAAAATCAATTTCATAAATTTTAAAATAATTTTTCAAATATTAATTAAAATATTGAAGACATTTTTATCCTTTTTTCTATTTAAATAAATATATTAATTGCATAAACTTTACTTATTCCATAGCAAAATTATTTTTTTACATTATTAAAAAAAATTCTAGTTAGTTCTAAATTACTTAAATGATTATAAATATCTAAATATATTTTTTAACTATCAATTCAAATGCTGAACTCCTAATCTAGCCTCTAAAGCTCTTTCCCATAGTCTTGTTTATTCTGAAAAATAAATGAATCATCCATCAAATATTCCAAGCTTTAAAAATTATGTAGTTTAAGTCTTCTACATTTTCGAATAACTAGACGATTCATCTGTATTATCAGCAAGTTAACCGAAAGATCAGATGAGCCTGATAAATCTTTCACGACAGCCATTCGTCGGATTGCTTAATGTTCCCGCAGACCCATTTAATTGATTGACATTTCGCGCTTGCCTTATCGCGTCCGAGTCGATGGAATAACATTTTAATTCTAATTAAATTTCGTTGGAATTAATTGCAGCCCGTACGAATACGAATAAAGACACGAAGCGGGCCACAACGAAAACAAAACAAAAAACAAAAAAAAGGAGAACAAATCACGCGAACGTGGACCGCCCAAGTGGCTGCGTCGTTGGTGGCCACAGCCACATCCAAATCTACATCCACATCCACATCCCAATCAGTCGACAACGAAAATTTAGTTGTTTAGCTGCCGCTGTTGCTGTTGTATCGCTTTATCGCCACCATAAATATGGAAATTTTTCATTAGCGATTTCCGTTTCCGATTTATCTTAATGGCCGGCTGGGCCGAGCTGCTGCTGTTGTTGTAATTAAGAAGAGCTACCGTTTGATGCTTTGGCAAAACATGTTGCAGCAACATATACTCGTATCTAGATATATATTGCCGAAGCTCCCCTTCGTGTGTGGTCTTTTATCAGGCTTTTGGCCAATGAAAGCGGCTATTAAGTCTTGGCCAGCCAACTGGCAACTTGGGTGGCAACATGCCATTCACCAATCACACATACACAGGGGCACAGAGAGAAAAATATTTAGTTGTTTATTGTTGAACATATAAAAATAATATAAATAAGTTAAAATAATAATTATAAATTTAAATAACCTGATTATGGATTTCAAGTACCTCAAGTAAAGTAATAAAGTAATTATGCATTCAATATTTTTTCATTCAAAATTTAAATTAAAAAGTTAAGTTTCGAATTTTTTATAAAACAAATAAATGTAATTCGGATGTATTGGGAGTGTCACGGAAATTACTAGGGTTATCAAATCCCCTAAAATGGAGTTTAAAGTATGCATTAAAGATGTAACATTTTGTAGCATAGTTTAATAAATCTAATTAATAAACTTTAAAGCTTAGTTATTTTAGTAGCCCCCCGTATACCTTTATTTGTTTATTCTACAGAATAGCAAATATACAATCCAGTAAATGTATTAGGTTTTTTGGACTCCCATACTTAAACAATTTTTAGGTTTACTTAGGTTTCAAATACTATTTTGTTAGCAGAATTAATTAAATTTTTAATTTTCATGAATACCTATGACCCTCGTCGTGTCACTTTATTTATTTATTAATATCCCAGTAATACAAGTGCAACTTATAATTTCATGTGCTAGTCAACATTTTAAGTATTAAGATTAATTATTAAATACAATTCCGAAAAACAAAGAAAACAAATAATTTAAAGTCACCGAAATCGCTTCCGGATTCCTAGATAATATGCCCTAAAGAATGCAATACAATATTTCTCAACGAAAATGATGGAAAAACTGTTGTTTTTAAGTTACATAGCCTACATTTTGGACACTTTTCCAATAAATTGTGTAGATTTGTAGATTTCTGTGGCATACAGATGGTATAAATATTTATTCCGATTTTTTGATCAGTGCAACCCAGTCTGTCGGCGGCGCCGCACAAAAAAGAAAGCGCGTGCAACAGGCAAAAACAACAACAAAACCCAACCGACCGGAACTTCAACTGGCGCTATATGCAATTATAAGACTGCGTCTGTGTCGGACTCGGGACTTGGACTCAAAGACGTGGACGAAGACGAGGACGCAGTCGGAGTAGGAGTCTGGGGCTGCGGCGAACAGTAGCAGCATTTGCCTTTTGCCAAAGATTGACAGCGGCAACTAAGCCCGGGATGGGGATGGCGATGGCGATGTCGATGTCGGGACCACCATGAAGTCCGAATGCCGCGGATGTCTGGGGGATAAACACACATACACATATAGTATGTGAGTGTGTAAATGTATCTCCGATCGGAGATGCTCCAAGTTGCTTGTCGCCACGCCGTTGCGTTATTTTGTCAAAAGTAACATGTTGCCGCTGTTGCATGTGCTGCATGTGTTGCATGTTGCTCCCCTTTTGTTAGCTGTTCTTTGTTTTTATCTTGGCGATGTTAGCCGACAATTGCCGCTGCCTGTTCGGCTGTTTCCTCGCTCGGTCGATGCAAATTATTGTTATCTATCTGGCTGTCAACAACACAATAATTGTTGCCAACATTTGATGTTGCTGCCGTTGCTTGTCATAACTTTATCACTGCCAGCGGGGCCATCTCTAGGTTGTCTTGGCCAATTACAGAGAGACAAGCTCTAGCGAATACAGAGATTTAACGGAAGAAGCTTCAGATAGGACCAAGATTTTTTTATATTTAAATTTCTCCTAAACCTGTATTTATTACCTCTAGTTATGCTTTCAAAATAAAGAAATGTTTTCAAAAATATTTTGCTATCGATTAAATTTTTTTTTTACAATTAACATAGAACGTTATATTTTTATTTATAAATTTTACATTTTCTAGCATCGAATTTTAAAAGAATTTAAGATAATTATATATTTTTGAAGTTTTATTTACGAAACATTCAACTTGATCAATTTAAGGCTAATATACAAACCTAGAACTTGTTCTTGGTTTTATTTTATATTAATACTTCAAAAAATATATTTATAATTTTAGAATAGTTCCAAAAAAAAAACTAACCTGCATTTAAATCCAATTTTGTGTACATTTGTAAACCTTCTTTAAGACCTTTTTTAAAATATTAATTTTTCCAATTAATTTTAATTAATTTTGAGGGTTTAGGGGTATCATTTTAATGAGTACGTTCCTTAAAATCTTCCTTATTTTTTTTTCTATTTCAAATATTTTTTTTTTTATAGATAAAGTTCTCGGTTATTCAGATCGTAGTTTCTCCGCTAAGCTCAAAGACTTGAACCCCAAACCGAAATAAAAAACTTAATTTCCCTTTCCTCAGAAGCATACATAATAATAAAGGCAGGCTTTTCGGACTTTTTGCGAAATTCCTAGAAAACCCTGAATGCCGAAACGTCGAAAGCAGAAACAATAATGCCCCACGATCCCATGGACCACACACATACACCGATCGCCCAGGAGCACTCAGACACACAAATACACAGAGAGTGCGACGGGGAAAACAAATAATTGCTAATTTTATGCTCGAATAAATGAGCGCTAGCGAGACGAAGGGCAGGCAAAGGATCACAAAAATGGGCGCCCCACCATTCGGGCGGCATAAATTAGTGCGAGCAGGATGGACGGCTGGCAGCCCTCTCAAGCGTCACGCACTATCAAACGAAGGAATGATCAATGGGGGCAGGGCACCTCCGACCCTCTCGCTCAGCCGCACACCAGCCAGCGGCAGGGAGAGAGCAGGCCGGCTAATAGAGACCACCCAAGCAGATGACGAATTAAGGGCCACCCACGAAGAGACACGCCGCTGCTCTCCTCTCTGTCTTTGGGCATGTATGTGTGTGTGTGTGTGTGTGTGCAGGCATGAGGGCACACAGCGAGAAATGGGATCAACAATTTAATGTTAACAAAACAAATAGATGTAGAAAGTAGTAATATTAGAAATAATTAATACAATTTCATAATACAATTAAATAATAGAGTACAATTTAATAATAAAATTAATTAATACAATTTATTAATAAAATGATATAATAAAATTTAAAAATACAATTTAATAATAAAATAAGTAATAAAAAATAAATAATAAAAATAATAATAAAATGAAATGATATCATTTAACAATAAAATGTAATATTAAAATTTATTAATAATATTGGTATATCTTTAAACTTTTGTTCAGTGTTTGATTAAAAAGGCCACTGAAAACCACAGCAGCATTGGTTATGTAGGGGATCCAAGGCTGATAATTGAAGTATTTACTGGAACAGGCACAGATAATAAACAATTAAAAAGTAATTTTAAAAACACAACACTATGATTTCCCACGCTAAAAAAATGTAACTTGCTAAATAAATATAAATTGTAACTGGTTGCGCCGAAATTTTGATTAGAAAAATAAATGATTTTGAACTAGAGATTGATTATATTTCTGGTGGTTCTAAATTTCTGTTCTGTTACTGGGTTAATTCCCACCAAAATATTCTATACAATTTCGAACAAAACTTACTCAACGTTTTATTATTCATATGACACACAAGTGCATATATTTCTTTTATTAAATTTGTAAATGTTTAAAAAATTAGGGGGTATATAAACCTAGCTTCCTTTCTTGTTCGAAAGTTATTAAATCAAAAAAGATGTCGTTATTTAATTCTTTATTTATTTCGTCTATTTAGCTTGGCTCTAATAGAACTTCTTAATGATGGCGTGGAAATCTATCAGCCTTGCCGTGGGCAAGAACCTGTTGGTTTGCTTGAAAGCTATGTGAGCCAGAAGATGCGCCAGGAGGTCCAGGGGGGCCAGGAGGACCGGGGGGGCCAGGAGGTCCCGGGGGGCCAGCCAGACCCGCTCCGTCAGGTCTCGATGATTCTTCCGAAATCCCGGAATCATAATCATTCCCATCCGTATTCCCTGTGGCCGTTCGACGACCACCAGCTGGAACAGTCCGCGGGTAATGTGTAGTCCGCTATAAACAGAAGAGAATTTAAATCAAAATCAACATTTTAAAGGATTCCCTCTAGTTGACACTTACACGTTGATTATAGCGATTGGTCTGCTGGGCATGGCCGAGTCCCAGGAGGACGCAGCAGCCAATGAGGAAGGCAAGAGCTATTTTCGATGACATCTTTAGTTCGGTAAGACTGAAAGACTCTGTGATTATGGCTAATAATACGATGGGCTTTTATACAAAATTCTCTGGGCTTATCTGTAGCATTTTAAGTTTAGGGCGATTTTAAATTATTTTTAATAGCAGCTTTATGTGGAATTGAGCTTCATAAATGTGTTTTTTAAGAAATACGTACGTATTTTTATGATTTCTTGGAAAGTTCGATATTTTTTAAGCGAGGGTCAAGCGCAGCATTCGAAATACTTCTAAATTCTTATTATTTTTTTATAATATTTCTCTTTTTCCCCAAACCCTGATTAAATTAAATAAAATATTTCTTACAAAAGTTATTTAAAGTAATCAAATTAGTAGCAAGTCTTTCCCAGAATTCCTTAAAATTGTCTTCTTCCAAGCGACGTAAAATATCGTAAATCGTTATATTTTATTAAACTTCTTGGAATAATATGAAATAAAAAAATTACGAAACGAATCATCTTGGAAGCATTATATACTTCCAACTACATACAGTCATGGAAAAAAATAATAGAAACAACCAACATGTTGACGTTTGGAGCTTAAATTTTATAAGTTTTTCGTGAAACTTATATGAAGGAATGGTACTACATATCTGTTGTTATTCAAAATACTGTATTTAGCTTTTGATTTTATAAAAATATCTGGTAAGATAACGATGCTACAGCCGATTTGACCAGATATCATGTGTTTGACTTGGAAATAAAAATAGAAACACGCTACAATTTGACTCTGCTACATTTACATTGAAAATTTTATCACCATCATCACTAAATTTTCAATAAACTTATATCCATTCATTATAATATGTGAAAAAAAGGTTCAGTTTGAAACTTACGACTCATATATTTAGAGATATATCAAAAAAAGAAGATCTGTTGGCGCATTTAAAAAAATTTGACTAGTTAAAGTGGCGAATGTGACATTTCGCTTTGAGATTATTCAGTACAAAATTCAATTTTTCGATAAAATAGTCAAAAGTTGTTAAATCAAACAACTATTGATTTTCATAAACTTTCTAAATAAATTACATATAAAAATATTTTCACAAATTTACTCGAGTTTTTGGACACAAATGTAGGGCGTTTATATTATTTTTTCCAAGGCAAGTTTTTTGTATCTGCTATAGGGTCGATATCCAAGCAGATATTTTTATGAAATCAAAACTGAAATACAGTATTTTTAAATAACAAATGAAATGTAGTACCATTCCTACGTATAGGTTCCACGAAAAATTTTAAATTAAGATCCAAACGCCAACTTCCAAGGCAAGTTTTTTGTATCTGCTATAGGGTCGATATCCAAGCAGATATTTTTATGAAATCAAAACTGAAATACAGTATTTTTAAATAACAAATGAAATGTAGTACCATTCCTACGTATAGGTTCCACGAAAAATTTTATATTAAGATCCAAACGCCAACTTGTTTGTAGTTTCTATTATTTTTTCCGTGATTGTATATCCCTAACCATTGTCTTTCAGCTGGCCAGGCATATAAATTTCGACAGATTTTTAGCCATGGTCAGATTTTTTTTTCGCTATATGGACTAATTTTTTTAAGCATGGGTACCGATTAAAAAAAGGCAAACAGATTTTTTGTTTAAAAATCAGACAATATTCGGTAATTACCAGCTCGTTTTAATATATTGGAGCTGATATTTTCAGACTACAGTAAAAAAATAAATCAAGGCAAAATAAGATCTTTAAAATTAGTGCCATTCATGCATTATTAAAGCTTTTTTACAAATTCAAAAAAAATTCAAAAAATTATATTTGATTAAATGATTAATGTTTGGTTTAAGGGAATGTTTAGTTGGAATTAATAGCGGGGGACTATGTATTCTGAAGAAATCTCTCTGTATCATTTTATACCATTATTTGTTTCTTGGAAGAATTATTGAATGAATTCTGAGAAAGACTTGCTAAGTACAAAGCTCCGAGGACATAATATAGAAATATAACATAGAAATCATAAAAAAAAAGTATAACATACATATGTACATATGTGTGTATTAAAAGAAAAAAACTTATTAAAGCTAAACTTCACATAAAGCTGACTTAAAAATGATTCATAAATGATTTAAATTTAAAGTGCAACTGATAAAGACAGTGTATTTTGTATAAATATCCATCGGATTCTCAGACACAATCACAGAGAATTTCAGTCTTCCTTACCGAACTAAAGATGTCATCGAAAATAGCTCTTGCCTTCCTCATTGCTTGCTGCGTCCTCCTGGGACTCAGCCATGCCCACCAGACCAATGGCTATAACCATGCTCAACGCGTAAGTGTCAACTAGAGGGAATCCTGTAAAATGTTGATTTTAATTCAACATTTTCTTTTGTTTATAGCGGACTACACATTACCCTCAGCCTCAGGCTGTTAGAGCTGGTCATCGTCGGAATAATAATCGTCGATCGGACGAAGGGTATCCGATTATCATGGATGATCCTTTAGCAATTGGTCTGGATCTGAATGATGATTTTGACCAGATTTCGGAAGGATCTACGAGTTCTGACGGAGCGGGTATGGCTGACCCCACTGGACCTCCTACCGCACCGAGCTCTAAAGCAGACCAAGTTGTTCTTGCCAGCGGCAACAAAGATAGATTTCCACGCCGGTATTGAGCTTAATAAGTCGGCAAATGTTATTGCACACGTAGGTTGACATTTGTATACAATCATTACAATATTTTAAACGCGATGCTGCAAGTTGAACGGGAATTTAAAATAAATTGAATAAATAGTGTAGCATACTTGTAGGCTTGTTGCAATATTGAATTAAAAGTGTAGCATACTTTTAGGCTTGTTACAAGCGTTTGGAACAATATGGAACCAGTGTTTATTAATCTGGTCGGATTTGAGAATAACTTGAATTTTTCAAAAACTGACAAAATTAGCTAATTAAGCCTTAATCCGAATAAACATTTTTCTCTTTCGTTGGGGATACCGTGCATGTTTGTAAGTCGGCAAAGTAAAATATCGATAGTTACTAACAGCAATCGGTTCCCCAACTCAGTTATATTTAGTCTGCGTTTCCCTAAATGCTTATATGAGACAATGCTAGTAGTTTTACTTTATTTAATTTAAGTGCCTTAATTTGTTTAGTTCCCGCCAATGTTTTGAATACTGTACCAATTAACATGGTTCCGATGTGGAGCTACTGGTTCACGACCGGTTCTAGCTCCGCGGTTCGCGCTTTTCTTAACAGCAGTTTCCAACCCCCACTGTACGGTACTTACGTACCGTTGTTGATAAAATTTTCACCAAATATTCTTTATTCGATCTCCAATACGCCAATATAACGTGCATGTTGGTACAACCTCTGAGAATGGAGATATTAGGCTTTGTATTTATGCTGCCTGTTTTTGTAGGGCGATTCCTTTAAGTTCTTGGGGAATTTTCTAAGAAACTGAGGAAGGAGGTCATTAAAATTGAATCCATTTCGGTATATCCCCGCAATAATTTCGAAATTTTCACACAGAAAAAACAGCTGCACTAGCATGGTATTTATTTGTCGACATGTGGTATTTTTTATCGGCATCGGCGGTCACACCGAAAAGCAGGCCGACGAATTCGTTTTGAAAGATAAAGCTAAATAAGTTTATTTTACGAAATAAAAGCGACTCCTCACAATGTCAGCGAAGGGAGCATTGCTGCAGATGGTTGGCCGGCGCCTCGCCCAACGGAAGACATCGGTCACGGCGCATAGCCTGAGGTAAGATCCCTCTCCGCTCCGCTTCCTCTTTTCTGTGACGTAATGAACGCACGTTTGTCCGGCAGCCGCACGTAATTGTTTCTGATTTGATTTGATTACGACTTTTTGTGTTCCACAGCGCCCCCCTGCGTCTGTCCCACCAGCGCCTGTACAGCACGGAAAAGCAGCCGGAGGAAGCGACAGCTGCGGCGGCAGAACAGAAGACAGCGGCAGCATCGCCGGAAGTGGAGAAACTTGGCAAGGACTTGGCCGCCGCCAAGGAGCAGAATGCCGAGCTGCTGGACAAGTACAAGCGGGCCCTGGCTGACAGCGAGAACATGCGCAATCGGCTGAACAAGCAGATCAGCGATGCCAAGATCTTCGGCATCCAGAGCTTCTGCAAGGACCTGCTCGAGGTGGCGGACACTCTGGGTCATGCCACGCAGGCGGTGCCCAAGGATAAGGTGCGATTTGAGAGCACACCTGATAGATGTGGTCTTTACTTTTGCAACTTGATTATTGTGCTTAATGTTCCTTAAAGTAGAAGCTAAAATATTTCGTAATCTGCAAGGCTCGTGACCATTCTTTCTCTAAAATATTGATAAACATCCTAATTGATTCCTTTGTTTACGTTTACAGCTCAGCGGCAACTCGGACTTGAAGAACCTGTACGAGGGCCTCAGCATGACGCGCGCCTCCCTGCTGCAGGTGTTCAAGCGCCACGGCCTGGAGCCGGTGGATCCCATCAACCAGAAGTTCGATCCCAATATGCACGAGGCTCTGTTCCAGAAGGAGGACAAGACTGTCGATGCCAATACCGTGGTGGAGGTCACCAAGCTGGGCTACAAGCTGCACGAGCGCTGCATACGTCCCGCCCTGGTGGGCGTCTCCAAGTGTTGATCAAGACCAAGCCGGCTGCTGCTGCCCAGTGGCGAGCAAAATTCCCCGTGCCCTTTAAGAACCTCCTCGAGTTTTTTTTACATGGATTCTTCGCTCTCAAATGTTTGCAATTTGTTTTCCTCTGCAAAATTAATGTACGTTAACCCCGTGTAAATACAAAAATCTCCTTTAAGAAAACGCAACCTGTGGGCGGCGCTGGCGAATTTAGAATTCCTCCTAGTTTTTAAGAGATCTGTGACTGGCCTTGATGGCCACAATTTCAACCACACACGTGGCCATCAAGTGTTCCATTTTAAGGCTTAAATTACGATAATAAAACATGTGTTTAGTTTGTTGAAATACGCCGAGTTTTTCTTTGTTTTCCTTTAAGCCAGATTTACCACGGTTTCCTTTAATTTTCCCCGATATGTGTGTGCAACCCGAAACCTTCTGGAAATCTCATTTTCTTTTGTCAATAAAACCAGGTAGCTGAAGGTGGAAAATTCAATGGAAATGCGAGATTTTCTATGGATCAGCAGGTAGCTGCCGGTGAATTCAGGGGAAATGAATCTTGGGAAGGGCATGAAACTAGAGTTCAAAGTCTATTTCGAAAGGTTTTCCACTTCTCAGACGTTAGTTGTCCTTTAACATTCGAAGTGAGCGGAATGATACGTTTCCTGTTACGCCTTCTGTGGCCCTTGGCCCTGCTGCAGTGCATCCAGGCCACGGCAGTGGCCCCGCGGCCCCTTATCTATGGACGGGATAATGCCTACTACTTCGGTTTGCCGGTCTATAAGCTCATCAAGCCGGGTGTACCTCCTACGACTACTACGACGACAACGACGACCACGCCTGCTCCCAGCTCGGGTTATCCCAGCGATATTCTGGACATAGCCTACACAAAACTGGGTCTGAAGAAGCTGCCGCGGATCGAGGAGCTGGGCGAGTTGATTGGCACTAGTGATGCCCTAGAAACCATTGATTATCTGCGCAAGCGGACTGCCAACGATGCTGACATCGCGCTGATGAAGCAGTATATGGACACGCTGCATTTCGAGGAGGAGAATGAGGCGGAAGAGGAGGCAGAGGCCGAGGCCGAGGCCGAGGCGGAGGCGGAGGAGAAGGAGAAGCAAGATGACGACGACGATGCTGATGATGACAACACCATGGACAACAGCTTTGATGACGACCAGCCCAGGGAAAATGTGAGCCCCACCATAGCCCCTGAGCCGCAGGGCAGTATGATGCAGCGTTTCAGCACCTTCTTGAGGCAGTGGACCAGTGGTCGTCCCCCAACTCCAGTGCCAACGGTAGCTCCTCCTCCTCCTCCGCCTCGGCCTGTCTCCTTCCAGCCAGTTTTTGTGGTTCCTCCTCCTCCTATGGGCATGCAAAACCGACGGCCTGTCCTGGTGAGGCAACCAGTGCCCTACCACTATCCCGTTCCCTTCCGACCAGTGACGCCGCCGCCGCCGCCGAAGCCAACTGAGGTGCCCAGCACCACTGCAGCTCCCAAGCCGCATCTGAACACCCCCAAGGAGCAGGAGTATATAGCCAAGGAGCTGGAGGATGTCACCATCGAAATACCGAACCTGTCGCCGCACATTATGCAGTTCGCCAAGTTGGCCAACATCTCGCCCGTGATTGTGGACCGCTTCCTGCAGCGCCAGCCCAAGCTGGCGGCCTTGGCCAAAAAAGTGAGCACGCTGGCGCTGAGCCAGGAGCAGACCCAGGAGATGGAGTCCCAGGTGCTAATGGCCGTGCACAAGGCACTGTCCCAGAGCGAGGAGATGAGCAAAATACTGGAGGCGGCCCAGACCCTCAAATAGACTGAATATACATAAATAAATAGCTTTAAGATAAATATTTCCAAGAAAATAAACCCTTGCAATACCACAATCCCATGAAATTGACTGAAAATTGTATTTTTTTCCTGGAAGGATATATGGGGGTATAGCCTCAACCAATATTAATTCTACCTTGATACCGAAAAGGGGTCTTCTATTTCCTAGAAAATAACCAAAAACCCACATGGTTTTAACCTCTTTGTACAGGAAGAACTTAAAATGTGCTAGTATCTCAAAATGCGCAGGGTATGCCAACCATCACATTATAAAATTACTAACGAAATTTTCTCTGGCGTTTCGTGCATAACTGTAACCTTGTTAGTCATCTTGTCACCGTTTAATGTTGGAAACGCCTCAAATTGATCCGAAATTACATAAAATCATTCATAATTGTTCGACAGTTTAAAGGAAATGCAAAGCTAGGGTGTCAGCAAGGCACTTTGGTAAGTTTGTCGTTAAGTTTTCTCTATGTCCATTAAAATAGCACTCATTTGCCCTGGGAAATGGGCAAACGAGCGTGCATAGGACAACACGTGGTTCTTGAAAAATCAGAGAGATTATCTCCACGGAAATAAACCGAATTCTTAATAAATTGAAACGTGAATGAAAAAAAATTGAATGGCGATCAAGAGCAGGAGTGCCCGCCAGGCTATTCGTTTATTCACCTAAAATTTGCCAGAAAAAAATGCGGATTTTCTCCTCCACGGCAACTGGTCACACGAAATAAACAATACGTAATCAAACTTCTTAAGTGAACAAAAAAGTGAAGATTTACGATTTAAGTGAACAAAAACGTGAAGATGTACGACGTAAGTAAAAGAAACGTGAAGATCTACGCCGTAAGTGAACAATAACGTGAAGATTTACGACGTATGAGATTTTGCTATTTTATAGCCAGATCTGACTAGCTGAAACTCGTCAGAGAGCGTGCTTTCTCCTCCACGGCAACTGGTCACACCAAATGCTGCCACCTGAATAGCATACCGAAAATATACAAATACTGAAATATAAATACTTCCGCCTAAAAGTATACTTCGTTTTTTAAATTATATTAATTGTTTTAAAATGAAAATTATAAACACAGATAAAATGGTAGATTCGATAAAGATTTATTTAAATATAACACATTCATTATTTATTTAATTATACATATTTATTTTTTAATTATTTATAATACTTAAAACTAAATAATCTCCTTATTTCCGATCACTCTTGCCCTGCAAACATTTTTCTTTTCTTGAAAATCAAATTTTAGAGTACATTTGACACAGTCCAAAGGATCACAATGGCCTTAATGCGAATTCTACAGAGTCAGGCGGCATCCATGATGTTCTCCTCTCACCTGCAGCAACAGAGCCTCCGGAAGTCCACCTTCGTCAAGTCTTCGATGAAGCCGTTAAATGAGTGGAAGAGGAAGCGCGGACTGAAGATCTCTGTGGTGGGAGCGGGAAAGGTGGGCACGGCGATCTGTACGTGCCTGCTCCTCCGCAAGCTGACCAAGTACCTGGTCATCATGGATGCCAACTACAAATTGGCCCAGGCGGAGGCCTTGGACTTCCAGCACGGATCCGCCCTATTGGGCGATCCTCTAATTGAGGCCTGTGGCGATGGCTCCCGCACTAAGGACTCGGACTTGGTGATTATGACGGCTGGGGCCCGGCCGACCGGCAAGGATCGGTCGCGTCTGGCCGCGATGGCCGGGACCATTAAGATCTTCGAGAGTGTAGTTCCCAAACTGGTGAAGGAGAGCCCCAAAGCCATCTTCCTGGTCATCTCAAATCCCGCCGACGTCATGACCTATGCGTTCCAGCGCATAGGGAACCTCCCCAAGCATCGCGTCTTCACCTCGGGCTGTCACCTGGACTCGATTCGATTCCGCAATCTCATCGCCGAGCGACTTCAATTACCAGCATCCGAGGTCCATGGCTATGTGATCGGGGAACACGGTGCCACTATGGTGCCAGTATGGTCCTGCGTCTCCGTGGGCGGCATCCGGCTGACCGATGTGATCGATCAACTGGCCTGCGGCGAGGATCCTGAGAATTGGTCGAAGATGTCCGAGCAAATCCCTACTTCCGGCGCAGCGGTGGGCACGGTCAAAGGGTATACCAACTGGGCCGTTGCCGCCACCTGCGCCGATGTCGTGGAGGCGCTGACCAGCAGGAAGGGCAAGATCCTCTCTGTGGGCACGGACATGAAGGGCTTCCATGGAATAGAGGACAACGTAGTCCTCTCACTGCCCTGCCTGGTCACCTCGGGTGGCATTAGTCATGTATTCCAGCTCCCGCTGACGAGTGTCGAGAAAGAGAAGCTGCACGCTTCTGCCGAAACCCTGCTAGAGGCACAGTGCTCCCTAAACCTTTGAGGTTGAGAAATTCTAAAGTTTTGAAACTGATTTCTAATTCCTAATTCCATGTTTGATCAACAAATATTATTTAGAAGTTAGTGATGGCATCCTAGAAAATGTCCATGTATGTATTTATGTAATTGTCTATCCAAAGGATAATTTGCCAACTGATCTAATCTCTTATCTTATCTTGTCATTCATTAAATAGGTGAGCTTATAATAAAAAGAGAAAGAAAGAAGTAAAGAAAGAAAGAAAAACGAGAAAGAAAGTGGTCCGATCTTAATGAAATTAAAACCATAATTCTAGAACCATAAAAAAACTGCTATATCTCAAAATTTATAGAAATACGTTGAAAAACAGAGAAGTTAAAATTTTTTTACATTAATTTCGCCATCATTCCTATGGCAGCTATAGGATATAGTAGTCCGATTTCGGTCGTTCCGACATATATACTGCGTGCTAAAGAAATAAGACTATTCTAAAAATAAAGCTCGATAGCTCAAAAACTGAGATACTAGTTCGCGTAGAAACCGACAGACGAAAAGACGGACAGACGGACATGGCTAGATCGACTCGGCTGGTGATGCTGATCAAGAATATATATACTTTATGGGGTCGGAGATGCCTCCTTCACTGCGTTGCAAACATCTGGTCAACCCTCTGCAAGGGTATAAAAAGAATTAAAAACATTAATAGTCGAACTCATGAGCTAAACATGAATTTACAGAGTATTCTTTCCAGTGTAAATTCTGGTAAATATTTACATACATATAAACACATCCACAGCTGATGAGCAAGTGTTTGCGAGAGAAGAGGCGATGATAAAATGAAGAGAACGCATAGGCAAGCCCTATGCCCTTTCCACTTTCCATTAAGAATTTACAGAGCATTCATGTCAATGTAGATTCTTGAAAATATCTATATTTACCCACCTCCGCAGCTAGTTTGAGAGAGAAGAGGCGAAGAAAAAATGGAGAGAGCGAATAGGCAAGCCCTATGCCCTTTCCACTTTCCATTAAGATAGCAGCCGAGCAAGAGCGAGATAAGCACTATTCCACTTTCCATTAACACTGTAAGCGAGCCAGAGCGAGACAAACACAGCATGCTCTGATGACTTAGCAGTCGAAGTGCAGTGATAATACCGTTCTTTTCGGCATTTCTGTGACCCTGTGATTAGACATCGAAAATTTTTGTAATTTTTCCCGAAATTATGATTAATTTCTTTTCAGAAGGCGACAATTATGGAGAAGATAGAGATGGGAGGTCTTTTTGGGGGCCAGTTTGTCAAAGAAATCGAAAGTCAAAGGTCTTGGAAACGAATAGGTGAGCAGCGAAAAGAGTAAGCAACGGAAGACGCGTCTCCAAATCTTGGGGGCCTCAACTTTACAAAGTTGCACCCGTTTTTGGAGCCAAGGTCTTCGCTGGTAGCAGGCGAGGAGCAATCAACGATCGCGTTTTTTACTCAACAATTTCTTGTTCCCTTTATTTTATTTCGTTTGTAAAGAGGCGACGAAGCGAGACCAGTCTGCGAGTTGACCTGGGGGGGTTGTGTCACGCCATTGCAGCATCCCGTGCCCGTGTAATAACCACAAGTGTAGCCAAGTGTAACACTGGCCACCAGGCGAACAGATCTCGAGCAGGTGGCGCTTGGAAGACTGAGATTTTCTACGGCTGGCTGCATCGTCTGGGAAAAAAATGTTCCGCCACGATTTCGGGCTATTGTTGTTAGATCCCATAAGACACGATCTCGCCCTTTCCACTTTCCACAATTTGTTTAAACGAAATGTAAATGGAAAATGTTTAACAATACAGCTCGCTTGTTTGTTTAACTAATTGAAATTCACTAGGAGCGAAGAACCGGCAGAGTGCGTGTGGAAAGTGAACGCATCGCTACCTGCTTGTGGATTTTCGGGGTTTTCTTTTGGATTTACAACGACGAAATCATAGGTCTTCATTTTATGGTTTCCTATTTAAATGCTACAGTTTTTCCCCCAAAGTCACAATGACATATTTTCGGAGAGAAAGCGAAAACAGAGGGCGAGACCCCCATGGAGCATTACGAATTGTGTGTGTTTGTTTGTCTCTTATTTTTGTTTGTTTTGGGTTTGAAAATTCGAATAGGTCAACAGAGATTCTAGGCAGTGGTATTTCGAGTTCGAATCTCTCCGAATTTTGACCCTGACCTGCTCTCTTCACACTCTTCTTTGGCTGCTGTTGACCTGTTGAAGGGCGACACATTTCCATGTGTTTTCGGGAAATGCGTGGGAAGTTCATGGAACAAGTTCTGATGCTGTGAGTGAGGGACTTTCCCCGCTTTCTGTTGGCCTGCTGAAGTGCTACACATTTGCATCATTTAACTCTTTGGTTTATATACAACTCCCTCTTGATCCAGGGCATCTGTAGTTCCCACACTAATCCCCACACATGCGAGATCGTGTGCATCCGAGTGTGACCTTTGAACAGGCAAACAGCATTCGCCGCCTGCATCTGCATCTGTGCATCCCAGTGCATCCAACTGCAGCCGAGTGCATCTCCCACCAACTCGATGAGGGCTCTGGGTTATATATTTAACAAATGCATGCGAGTTTTTGGGTTCGTTTTTGTGATGATCGCTTGATCGCACTTTCGTTTCGTTTCGGATGCTGGATTCGGTTTTCCAATGCACGATTTCCACCTACTATCCCATTTTGACAGCCTGGGCGGCCTGGTCACGCTTCAGTGATCTGCTGAATGGGATCTGAGAGGATTATCTCTCCAGGAGATCCATTGAGTGATCGTTCTGGTTTGGCTGGGTTTGACTTTCATCTGGTTTCTTTGCTGCAAACCTGTTCTATTGATCCATTTGGTCACGCTCCACTGATTTCATTCTCGGAACTGAGATCAATGAGTGTTTTATTTGCCCTTTGACCTGCTCAATATTTCTCCTAATGCTTTTCCTTTGCAGTCTCGTAGTGGATGTTGATGCTGGCTGGGTTGCTTAATCCGGTTGGTCACGGCTCATTGATTTTCATGGAAATTCTTAGGGATTAGGCAGGTAGGACAGAGCAGTGACTGCACCCACATTTTTGTATAGAATCTTATTCTCTGATATCCTTCTGCATGAGTCTGCAAGCCTGTTCGAATGCTTTAGTTTTGTGACTTTTAACTCTTTCAATGCCTGCAGATTGCATTGGAAATGTAATTTATAAGGAAATTCCTTTCAAAAACTATCCAGGATCTGATCTGATCTGATTTCTTCTCATTTATAAAGTAAAAATCACTGAAAATTATGCAAACGTTTCTTTCATATAAAGGGTTACCATGCTGTAAACTGTAGCATTCGAATAGGCGAACCTAAAATAAAGCAGGATGCTGGGAAAATTAAGAAAAAGTTTCCTGGTGAAGCTGTAAGAATTTTTCTAGAAAGATTCCTTTTTAATGTTTATGTTTACCTGATTTATTTTGGTTTGTGGTTCATGCTTCATTGGTTTTTGTTCCTCCCACAATCGAAAATTATTGATATTTTTGGGTGGGTATCTTCAGAAACTGGTTCTTATACACCTGTTTCATACATTTTCATTGTAAATCGAGGAACCTGTTCTATAAAAAAGAGTTAGGATGCTGTAAACTGTAGCATTCGAACAGGCGAGCAACAAATATAGGAAAATACCGGGAGAGTAAAGATAAGGTTCAAAGTTCAAGCCTACAGGTTTTATTTTGGGTTAGCTACCTGTTGATGCTGCAGGTAATTTTCCTTATAGAATTTTTCCAAGCACTCCTGATTTGCAGTTTATGTTAACCTGTTAGATTTTTCCATTTTGGTTTCACTTCATTGGTTTCCCAAATTTGGATTGTAATTAATTTTACGTAAATGATTATCAATATTGTTGTGGATTTTCTCGTGTAAAGATCTGGTTCTTAATTCAAAAAGGGTTGATATGATGAAAACTGAAGCATTCGAATAGGCTAGCATTAAAGCGAGTAGGTGGCTCTGGAGGGAAAATATATGCAGGTGATGCTGCAGGTAATTTTCCTTGCTGAATTTTTCCAGGCACTCCTGAATTGCAGTTTATGTTAACCTGTTAGATTTTTCCATTTTGGTTTCACTTCATTGGTTTCCCAAACTTTGATTTTAATTAATTTTACAAAAATGATTAGCAATATTGTTGTGGATTTGCTCTTGTAAAGATCTGGTTCTTAATAATAAAGGGTTGCTATGATGAAAACTGAAGCATTCGAATAGGCTAGCATTAAAGAGAGTAGGTGGCTCAGAAGGGAAAATATATGCAGGTGATGCTGCAGGTAATTTTCCGGATTGGATTTCCATTTATTCTATCTTCGTTAAAATTTATGTTGACCTGGTTTATTTTGTGATCTTGGTCACGCTTCAGTGACTCTCTTAAAATTGGGAAATAAAATCTAACATCAAAGATCCTGTTTTGTAAATAAGAAATCTATGATAAATATTTTATGTAATTGGGCCGTCATCTGCCTTGCATCCATGTTAACCTATTTATTTTCACAATCTCTGACACACCTCACTGATTTCTTGAAAATACTATCTTCTTATTATTTACCTTTAATTATGTATAGGCCATTTTAGGAACATATTTTCCTTAGCCATAGTCTGCAGGAGTTGTTTTCCTGTTCCTTCGATACACATGGATGCGCTTCAATGATTTTCATCTCAGGTTGGTGGGATGCTGGCCTACCTGCTGAATATTTTCCTTTTATTGTTAAATATATTTTACCTGTGGAAATTTGGTACTCCGGTTGCTGCTTTTCCCATGCTGTTATCCTGTTCGAATGCTACAGTTTTGTGACCTTTAACTCTTTCGCTGTTCTCTTAGAGATCATGTTGCGTGATCTTTGTGAACCTTAAAGGTTTATTGTGGTTGTAAAAGGGGTTAGGATGCATATAAACTGTATCATTCGAATAGGCTAACAGCATTGGACAAGTAGCAAACGAAGAACCAAATTTTCACAGGTAAAATTTATTTTACAACAAATAAAAATTGTTAGAAATTCTATGCAAGGTGCAAAGGTAGAGAGGTTGCAGGTATTTTTAGGCTAGAATAGTTTTCAGGTGATGCTGTAGGTTAAATTTCCGCAGGAACCTTTTTTCGGTTTATGAAAACCTGCTCATTTTTCAGGTTTTGTTAATGCTTCATTGGTTTTCATCATTTAATTTTGTTAATAGATCACCATTAGAAGAAGTTGTCAGAGATTGTGGGAGAGAGCAGTAACAGCAGTAATAGTGATTTTGAGGATCTTCTGAAACTGGTTCTTGATTACGCAGTGTTGGCCTTAAATTACAAATTTTTATGTATTATACAGCATCCAATATCATTGTCTAGACTTATCTAAACTGTAGCATTTGAATAGGCGAACAAGAAATGATAGAAGTAGATGAGAAGCCAAAGGAAGTCCCTTGGGTTTGACCTGTTCCAGGTACCTTTGTCGTTAAAGAGCTAGCTAATGATGCTGCAGCATTTCCTGAATATTTTTTCTCTGTCTGTTGATTTTTCTTTATGTCTACCTACCTGATCATGTTTTCAGAGGAAAACTATACCTCTCTCATCTGCTGTGGGTAGATAATCTCTTTTAGAGATCTCCTGCAGTGATCGTTACTCTGACAATTTTGGGAACCTGATCCTTGATGTCATATTTTTCCGTATCAGTGATTTTGAACTGGGAATAGCTAATGATGCTGCTGCATTTCCTGAATGATTTTTCTGTGTCTGTTGTTTTTCCTTTATGTCTACCTACCTGATCATGTTTTCAGTGAAAACTCTCCCTATCTCCCTTGTTGAAATTCCTGTTGTTGTGGGCAGAGATCTCCTGCAGCGATCATTATTCTGACAATTTTGGGAACCTGATACTTTATGCCTTATTTTTCCGTTTCAGTGATTTTGAACTGGGAATTGTCGTTAAAGAGCTAGTTAATGATGCTGCAGCATTTCCTGAATGATTTTTCTGTGTCTGTTGATTTTCATTTATGTCTACCTACCTGCTCATGTTTTCAGAGGAAAACTCTGCCTCTCTCCCTTGTATAAACTTATTTTTCGTGGGCAGAGATCTCCTGCAGCGATCATTATTCTGACAATTTTGGGAACCTGATACTTGATGCCTTATTTTTCCGTTTCAGTGATTTTGCGGCGAGTAAACACTCGAAGTCTATGTAAACACAAGTATTTAAAGAAGAACTTGTACATAAAGAGGAACTATCTGTGTATATATAAAGAGGAACTGTTTGCTAATGCTGTTGCAGCGTTTTCTGGAATAATTTACTCCGCCGGCTGCCTCGCAGTTATGCCTACCTATTCCTCGTTAACATCTTGGTTACGCTTCTTTGGTTTTCCTCCAGATGATGATGATGAGAACATTGTCATGGGAATTGACTTTCGAAATTGGGTCAACCGATTGTGGATTTTCCTTTTCGTTGTGTGGGTGCCAGAGATCTCCTGCTGCTGCGGTTAAGTTATCATCGTTAGTCTGGCCAAGACTGCTAACCTGTTCCCTGGATACACGCGAGTGCGCTTCAGTGGGTTTTCCCATCACCAGAGATGCTCTCCCGCGTTCCTCTTCCTTCTTGGAGGAGGAGGCCTGGGCCTCAGCTGGGTTTGCTGCTAACCTGTTCGAAAATTATGCATCGATGCGCATCAGTGGCAATCATGATGAAAACATAATGGGATGCTGCTGATGAGGTTGTGGGTAAATTATAGCCAGAGGAGGCATGCGAAGTTCCAGGCGAAGATCACCTGGTTGGCCTTGCTGTTCACCTGTTCGTTTGCTACACTTTATGCATGCTTCGACGGTTTTCTAATTATGATTTATGATGCTCTCGGGGATTAGGCACCAGACTCACACAATGGGCGTGGGCCTGGTTCCCTCTTATAGTTGCTTTTGGTTTCACTTTGTGACCTTTCTCACGAACTGCTTGTGGCTGTGTTGCCCTGAGGCGTCTTGATCACCGCAAATCCCCGGCAGACAAAAGGCCCAAAGGCTTAAATCTGTATCATTCGAATGGGCGAACAGAGAACAGCGCAAGCCGAGATCTTCAAGCTCTTCTTAGCAGGTAGATATCAGGTAGAGACCAGGCAGAGGTCGGAGAATCCCTCTGTATCTCGACTGCTTGGGATGCTGTGGCCCTGTTGGCCAAGTTCGGCTTGATTGCACTTTAAACCGCAGGCGGTGCCCCGAGGGATTTGTGTTCTTTTCTTTTCAGTTCCTGGAAGAGCTCTGGGCTGGGCTGGCCTGACTTTGATGGATGGTTTGTTTTGTTTGTTTTGCTAATTGATTTGGAACAGGTCAGCAGAAGGTGAGAGCAGGGAGAGGTCACAGAGGAGAGTCTGATGCCTGACTTCACTCATTTGAACCCCTCTTCTCTGGAGTACATTAGCATATTCCTATAATTGGCCACGATCGCTTCCTGTTTATTTTAATACGGCGTGAAATCGGAACAGGCTGTCAGAGTTCGGTAGCCAGTTCTTCATCGGTTAATTCTGGCTCTCTTGCCACTTGAATGGTTCCTTGGGACCAATCATCGCAATTGTAATTCGATGCGTGCCGCACACCATTATGAGGGTCTTTGGTCTGGGTTCCTTGGTTCCTCGGTGGTGGTGCTTCCCCTGCCTGCCTGCCTGCCTGCTGCCGACGCTGCGAGCCTATTCAAAAACATGGAATTATCGTGACAAACATCGGGGTTCATTAAGTCGTTAAAAACATACTTACCACACACACATCAGGGATCGTTTCGATTCACTTCGGTGCCCTCGATCTCCGATCTCCGATCTCGATCCATATGCAGGGTCTCCGAGGGGCGTGTCCCTCGCTGCGGGCAATTTGAGACCCTATAATTTCCAGCTGATAATCTTGCCTGATGATCGCTAATTGGCTGTCAAAGTGACAGGAACCCAGGCTGCCGTAGCAAGCAACAGGGTATACTGAGTGGTGGCTGTTGCTCTCTGCCTTTCTTCGGGGTTGCTCTACTGTGGCACGTGCCCCATAATCTCGATTTCCTTTTCTTTTGTAATTTGATGCTTGTAAATGTCTTGGCTGCGAGCAGGCTAGCAGCGTTTTCAGAACGTCGAGAAGATGTTTGCTTTTGGCTGTGTTGTTTCTTTGGATTTTGTTTCGGTTTCGTTCCTTCACAAAATATTGGTGGTGGAATTTGATTTTGTACTCGGAAAGGGAAAGGGAGAGGGAAAGGGGGAAAGGTGATTGCAGGTCTTGTGCGTAATTGAATTACTTAATGATGCGGTCGAATCTGGGTTTCTGGGTTGATTTTTTTGGGGTTTGTATAACGCATATCGTATTTGGGTATTTTATTTATTTATTAAAGTGAACACGTAAATTTTCTTTTATTTATAAAATTCAATTTCAATGTATTATTATTTTTCTTTAATTTTGAAAATTGTTTTTACATAAATTGGTCCTACTTTATTTGTCAAAATTTTTTTGAATCTATACAAAATTGAAATAATAATATAATTAATTTATTGTTTACTTTATTTTTAAACTAATAATATTTACAAAGGTTGTCTTACACATTAAAAGACACAGTAAGAATTTAAGTATTTAAAGCAAATGTAAAAATATTAAAATTTTATTTATTATTTGTTAATAATTTATCTGTATTGATAACTGTAATATTTGTATACGGTAAATTTCTGTTAGTTCGGCCCCTTCCAAAAATTAAAAAAAAAAAAAAAACATAGATAGGGGGTGCTTTAACGTATAGGTATGTACATTTGAGACTCAAGTTCGAGACCATCTCTTTAAGGAAGGGGACATTTGGTCAAACAAAAACTTGGACAAACAAAAGATTGGACAAACAAAAATTAGGACAAACAAAAATTAGGACAAACAAAAATTTTGACACACAAAAGTTTGGACAAACAAAAATTTGGGCAAACACAAGTTTGGACAAACAAAAATTTTGACAGACAAAAATTAGGACAAACAATAATTAGGACAAACAAAAATTTTGACGAACAAAAATTTGGACGAACAAAAATGAGGATAAACAAAAGTTTGGACAAACAAAAATTTGAACAAACAAAAATTTGAACAAACAAAAATTTGGACAAAAAAAAGTTTGGACAAAACAAAAATTTGGACGAACAAAAGTTTGGACAAACAAAAATTTGGACAAACAAAAGTTTGGACAAACAAAAATTAGGACAAACAAAAGTTTGGACAAACAAAAATTTGGACAAACAAAAGTTTGGACAAACAAAAATTTGGACAAACCAAATTTTGGACAAACAAAAATTTGGACAAACAAATGTTTGTACAAATGTTTGTAAAATTGTTGTTTTATTTATATTTCACGCATAAATGTATTCAAAGTGTGCAAAGTGTCGACATATATAGTATTTACGCTAAGCACAATTTGACAAAAGTTTTAAGCTTCACAGACCACTGTACCGATCCGGATTTGGGCTAAACTTTAAAGATGTATTGTGTCTAAACTAAGAGCGTCCCCAACATAATTTGTATACCCATATTTTCGTTGAAGCACCCCCTATCAACTAACAGAAATTTACCTTTTTAATAAATAACAAAATAAAAATAAAATCAAATTCCATAAAATTAGAAATTAGAGGAAATATATTTTTTTCAATATTAGAGTGTTTGGATTTTTGTATGAACTTTATTTTTGTACAGTGCATTTCAATGTTTTAAAAAAAAGTTAAAAATATTATGAACATTTATTATTTTCCCTTTCCCATTATTACTTGTTCTTATTTCCCAAACTCCATATGTCAACAATTATTGCGGAAATGAAATCCACTAGAAGAATCTTTAAGTGTACCAGCTCTTCTCTATACATGGTTACGTCATTTTCCAACAAGATCAGCAGGAACTCTCACTTTCCAATAAGATGCCCGTCTTAAGCCTATTGGAAATTTATGAGCCCACAAGAAATACAAGTATTTACCCACTTTAATCTTTACACCGTTCGTTACCTTCACTTCCATTCTGGTTTCCTGATCGCCGTTTTGGCCTTAGGACCAAAAGTTCTCACGGCCAATTCCTTTTTCACACAGCTCTCGTTCTTGTAACGGATAATGGCCGGGAATTTCCCACACGATGTTGACACAAGCGAACCGCGACAGACGGCCGTTAAAACCCTCCACAAACACACTCACACACACACAGCGAAAGGCAATACAAATTCCACACTGTCCACATCCACATCCACATCCGTTTAACGTAACGATCGAGGATCTCGCTGGGAGAAGCAACACCAACAACCAGGCAGGCGGCGAAGGAAAGGAAAGGAGAGAGAGAGTGAGCGACGGCTGGAAAGTGGAGGCGACCAGCGCACTCTGCTGCTCTCCTGGTCCCTTTTCCAGTGTCTCAATTCCCAGTTCTCACGCGAGCACATGCCAAAACGAGAAGGGGACTGAGAGAGTCGCAGGGAAAACAATTAACAACTAATTTAAGCCTGTGCATATAATTTGAGAAGGAGAGGGGCGGAAAGGGGACGGGAGAAAGAGGTGCCTTATCTGCAGGAGCTGTGTGAAAAAATACGTTACATTCCTGCCGCCGGTTCGGCATTTATTCCCACGCGATCCTCAACTCTCGTTTTTGTTGGTTTTTGGGTTTTCGTTTTCTCACAACGAGCATACCCTGTGCTGGGCAGGGTAGGAGGGTGTATTGGGCTGTGGGATATCCATGGAAGGGAATTTCAGAGTGTGACCATGTGTAGATGCATATTAAGGGTGTCACAGAAATCGCTGGGGATTTGAAATCAATTTAAATGATGCCCAAAAAGTATGCTAGTAAGTAATTTTACACTAAATTAATATTTTATGTTCACCTAGTTAATACAATTTATTAACTATTTTGTTGTTTTCGGAAGCCATTAATAACAAAATTAAAAAATACAAACTAAATTAAAATATAACTGTATGGTTTTTTATATATTTATAATAACAGGAATATACAATTTTACTCAAGGGTATATAATATCCATCACAGCCAGTTTATAATTATTTTAATAGAAGTATAAAAATGCCAATTCCATGCAACCCATTAAAAAAAAACAGTAAGTACCAGGTATCTCATAGTCGTGACACTCAGCCCAATCCGCTTGCTTGTTATTTTTTTGTGCCTCTTCGTTCACACGCTCGGTGCGTAAAAAAAAGAACCTCGAGAGATGAGCAAGGGAGGGATGCTGTCGCTGCTTGCTGGTCGCCTGTTGGAAGATCAACAGAATTTGATTGAAATTCTCACGCTCCCAGGCAAGGAATTTTACCTGCCGTGAAAGGATTACGCCCACATTAGCTGTGAGATCTTCGACTCGAAAGAGAAGCAAAGATCTCTCAGATCTCTGTGGGATTTCCTCGAAATGTGGTCTTGGGATTGCTGAAAGCCGCTTATAAAAGGTGACACTTCAACCCTCCTGAGTCTCAAGTCGAATTGAAGATGTTTTCTCCAGACATCTACGACTATTCTTTATCCAGAAAAATATATTTTTTGCCAGACATCTACGATTATGCTGTTTCCCTATTAGAGCCCAAGACCTTGCACGACTTCTTTATTTCTTGGTTTGTCTTGTGACAGGAAAGCAACCCTCATTTGAGAGTAAAGAGTGTGTTGGCTGTAATCTTCCCTCCTCCCGAGATTGCTGTTGTCCTGGTAACGCTCAAGACGTGTTGTTTAGATACTCCAAAATATGAGGGTTGCAAAGGACTCAAAAGGAAATAGAGAGAGAGACCCAAGACACACCTTCTTGAATAGTTTTTGGTGGTAGTTTTTGTCACTTTCTTGGCTCGCTTACCTGTGAAGGAAGACGGAAGCCCTGCAAAGGTGAGTCCTGCTTGCTGGCCAGACTGTTCTCCTGTTAGCAGCTTTAATTGAAGCGGAGATGGCTTAATCGAATTTGCATATAAAAACTCCTGGAAATTACCCTCTGGAAGTGTCCTTGCCATCTAGGGCCCGCTGCATGCCTGATACCAAAAACTAATTAGTATTCCATATATAGCCCTGCATTCTCACGCCTCTGTAAGTGATACCCCACAGGAATCCATAAAAAGATCTGAGATTTCTTAAGGTTTCGCGTATCATGTTATCCCTCAAGAATCATTGGCTTAAGGATGCTGCTTGCCTAGTAGAAAATGCCTAATTAAGCCGATAAACGTTCTCACGCCTCGCCCAACAATTCACAGCATGTGGCTTGCGGCCTTCCTGGAAAAAAATAAGCATAAAAAACGATCCCAAATAAACATTTGTTAAAAAATCATTATTTTTTCTGAGAAAGAACGGAAGCTGGGCCCGGAAATGGCAACGGTAAGATTAGAAATCAATTTCCTGTTGCAGGAAATGTATTTTCGAGTGGTAACAAAATCCATTTCCTGCCGTTAATCACAATTTACGAAAGAAATTATCCTGCTTCCGGTAAATCCTGCAGGTGATCTTTCCCAAAGATCGTGTGCTGTTTCCGTTGGTTGTGTTCTGGGCCTTAATTATGGTTTAGGATTAGGTAAGGGATGCCTCTGAAAGGACTTGTCGCCTCTTCTGGTATCCTGTTAAGAAATTGTCAGTTTTAACCGCCACTTGAAGTGGTTTCCCACGCGACAAATCCGGAGTCATCTTCCCATGAAAATTGAGTCCTTTTAGGACGTGCTTTCCAAAGATTTTCCCAGATTCCTTTTTTAATAGTTTGTATGGGTTTGAGTTTTCCATTTAGGTAAAATCTTCTTGGGATCCTAAAAAGGTCTTCAAGAGTTCACTGATTTTTCACACGCTAAGATCACAGAGATTAGGATCTGTAAAAAATCTTTGAATATTTTTCCCAGGATATCAACAAGTGGCCCACCACTTCTAGGGTACTGTTTCTTCTTCTTAAGGTAGAATTATTTTTCTACAAGCATTTTTTTCACAATATCGTTTTCCTCAAGTGGGAAAATTCTGTGATCCTGGTTGAATTTTCACTGAGGCCTGTAGAGTTCAATGATTTTTCTCACGAGGGATTGTGAGCATTATCTAATTTTCCAACAATTTTACAATTTTCACACGACTCAATGATCGTTAGGGAAAATGGTTCCCACAGAACCACTTAAAGGAATGCCTGCATTATTCCCTGTGAAGAAAATTGGCTGGAAAATATAACCCAGAGTTCCCAGGACCATAAAGCAGGTAGAATTCCTTTTGGAAAACCTTTAAGAGTTTGTAGTGTCCTGCTATTTTAGTTGTTCGCCTGATACATGAGCATTTATTTTTCAGAAATAAGCTAAAATTTTCACACGACCAAGACCAGGAGATTTTCCCACAACTAAAAAGTGCATTAAAAATGCATTTGTCCTACGTTCCCAGGCAACAGGTTGCAGGAAATGGTTTCATCGTGTGCTCCCTTGCAGCTGCACTTTCCCAGGACCCCTTGGCAGGTACCAACTGCTTCACTTTCATGTGGAAAACTCCGTGACTCGTGCTGCTTTTCTCCCTGTTGGCCTGTTCCAAATGTTCGAAAATACAACATCTGGTTTGGAAAATTCACACGCTTGGAAAACCGCTCGAGGATCGAGGCAGATGAAAATGTTCCCACAGCTGCTCCGGCTGCAACCCAAAAGATCTTGATTTTTTTTTCGGTTGTTGAGGAACCGTTTTTTAAACAATGAGGGAGGGTCCCTTTTTTAATCAACAGGTTTTCCCGGAAAATGGGTGTCTCCTCAGCTGCATTTTCCCAGATCCGCCGGCAACAGGTAGTTGGATTTTCGGGAAAAACTCGTAGTTTGCTGCAGATTTTGCTGCTGGCCTGGTCTAGGAGTTTTCCAGCAGCTCGATCATTTCGGAAAACTCTCACGATCAGGACACATGCTTTCACAAGATTTTTCCCACAGCTGCTGCAGCTGCAAAATCACATTCTTTGGCGGAAGCCTTTTATTTAACATCGTCTCTGTTTTTTATGGAAAAGGTCAATAGCGATTCTTTTTTCCACGCTGCAACAGCTGCACCTTGACAGGTCGCCAGCAGGTAGAATTCTAAGACGTTCTTCGGCGGCAGCTACTGAAAACGCTGTGAGCCTGATGCATGATTCTTCTCGGCTTGATAAAAACTCGTTAAATTCTCACGATCCTTGGAAGATTAAGGATCAAGTGGGTGTCCTTTTGGACTGAAGCAACCGGTCCTACCTGCCTTTCTTTGAAGATAGCAGGACTTCGTCTCTGAAAGAGCTGCTAGAATTTCTGATATCCTGTTGAAAATGCTAAAAAATTAGACAATGCTTGGGAGATTTTCACACGGCTTAAAAAACGCATCTTTACAAAAAAAACATGTTCCCATGGGCATCCCAAATTTGAAGTAAACAAAGGATGCATTTTCCCATGCATCGTCATATGTTGACTACCTGCTCGTGCTCATTTTCCTCACATTTTCCACACGTTTCCCGAGTCACCTACCATTTTCTCTGCTCGCCTATTACAATTTTGGTAAGGTTTCCCAAGCATCTGGAATATTTCACACGGTTTCGGCCCGTGTCAATACATCGAGGAGTCTTTCTAAGGTTTTCTATTCACTATTCTGTATTCATGTTTCCAACTATAGCCTGTGCTGATCTAAGGTTCTCACGCATCTGCCATCCAGATGTGGGAATGCGAGTATAGAAATTCTTTTAAAAGGAAACCCATACAAAGTGATCCCTAGTTTTATGTGATTTCAGATTCTGGGAATTAAATCCCAAAGCGGCGCCCTTTGAGTTGCCTTAAATTCCAGAGATGGTTCGTGCGGGTACCTGAAACATCGAGTCCGAGACCTTTTTTTGTCATCTTAGTTAACGTGGGTTCACCAGAGCTCTACTGCTTGTTTCTGAGTCCCTGATACATCCAGTTCCATTCAGCTGAAAAGAGACAATGGGAAAAGGAGAGAAGGAGCTCTGCAAGTCTTATAAATATATTTATAATTTATTCAATACGAAACATCGAAACCAGTTTTATCATAAAATAAACAGATTTCAAAGTATTTAATTGGATTTTTATAAATATATTTTTCGTTAACGATTCTGTCAGTTAATAAACGTAAAAAGCTGTAGAATTTCGGGTTTTTCTTGAATATATTTTTTTATATTCCACTTAAATCTAAATCTAAAAGTTTGTTATTAGATTTTTACTTTCACACATGAACTTCATTGTATTTGCTTCCTAAAAGTATGCTATACAATTTGATAACAAAAGTATATGTGACTGCCGTGACTCCCAAGCACATTTTCGATACTAGATTGTAGCATACTTTTAGGAGGAAGCAAGTAAATCGATACTCGCCAACAAAATTAAAAACCCAGCATACTTTAATTCAAATAATTATTAAAAAAATATATTTTAATATCTAAAAACAAGCAATCCAAGTAAAAATTTAAGTTATTACTTTTTATTTATTTATTTATAAACTTCTAAACGTTTTCCTCACTTAAATCTCAACTCCAGACATCCCAGATGTCTTTGGGCGCCATGGAATGGATTCCTTATGGTCACATCGCGGAAATCTCTGTCCTTGATGTCCACATGCATTTGATTGGGGCATCTCGAGGAGCAGGAACTCCTGCCACACGTGCTTTCATTGGCAATGCAATCAAAGACGAGGCGCCTGGCGATCCCGACGTTGTAGCTTGTGCTAAATATCGTATTGAAGGCGCACTGTCTTGAGGTTCTTATGCGATTTTTGGCATTGGAATCTGCCTCAACGATAAGCCTTTGAAAGTCGTTCCAGCTCTTGGCGACCTCAACATCGAGGGGGATCACCTGATTTCAGAATAAAGGGTTGATTAAAAAAATTTAAATAAAAATAAATGAGAATTACCGCTCTCTTCAGGCAAGTGTTGAAACCCAATTGCGAGTTCCTGTGGGTCCTCTGGCAGGTATCCCTGTGAGTGTTCAAAATGTAGGTGGCATACCTCTTGATATTATTGCAACTGGTCTGGGCACTGCTTAGGATCCCTTCCAGATACACCTGAGCCCCACAGGCGGTCATTGAAGCTCGAAGTTGGCTGACCGAAGGCACGGTGGCACTGTAGTTGGAGACGCATTGGCGGTGCCAGGAATCGATCTTCTCGTAGGGTCTTATCCAGGCCCAGGCCTCCTCCACCTTGGCCTGCATGAGCTCGCTCTGCACTCTCAGGGCCTGCACCTCCTTGTCGAATCCTGTCCGGAAGTTGTCTAGCATGTCCTCGCAGCTCCTTAGCCTCTCATCGTAGTGGCTTTGGTGGAGCTGCAGAAACTCCGCCATTGCCTTGGTGACATCCAGCGGAGGTGCCTCGTGCTCTCTGTGGGAGGCCACTCCCGCCGAAAATAAAATAGAGCAAAAGATCACTACTTTCAGGTAATACATTTCGATGTTTAATGGCTTGGATCGAGTTCGAAGTTCTTTATATAGCTGCCAGGTGCCTTCTGCCAAACCTGGCAAATTTTATATAATAATTGCTATGTTTTTTCAGCTGCCGTTTTATCACAATCTACACGCTTCTTTGATAAAGAAATATCACAGGCAGTATTTGTTTAATAAAAGTATTTAATTATGGTTTGTTTGGTTTAATAAAAAAAAAAAGTTTTATGTGGAATTTCAAGAGTTTATTTGGATTTGGCTTTCCTTTGTAGAAGTATCTTACTTTTTAATTTAAAGAGGGTAAAAAATGTAATTATTTCTTGTATAAAACGTTTGATATTTATAGCAAAGAAAGTGATATTTTAGAACACTTTTACAAGGTATTAAAAACAATGCTCTTTTGTTCTTGGAAAGCAAAATATTTATTTTAAATAAGCCTTTTTAACAGCAGAACACATGGGTTTTATTTACAATTTAATAATTTGGCATTTTTCTATGAAAAGGGAAAAGGGATATAAATTGATTTAATTAAATCAAACGTCCTCTGCTTTTGTTTGCTCCGAAAGCTTCATCAAATAAACCTGAACTCCAGACAGCCCATATCGGCGGTCACAGTAGTGAAGGGATTGTTGATGCTGGTCCTACCGACGACACCGGCCAGAGCTAAGTTCGTGACATGTGGACAGCTGGATAGGCAGCTAACCGAGCCGCAAACCGTCTGATGCTGGACGCAACTGTCCACGGATCGCACGGCAACTTCCACGGCGGAACTGAAGGCATACACCTGCTTGAAGGTACATTGCCAGGAGGTCCTGACTCTCTCGTTGGCAGTGCACTCGGCACTGTTGAGGTTGGCATTGAAGGTATCCTGGTTGGACAAGGTATACCTATTGTTGTCAGCGATCTGCAAAAAAATATATATATTAAAGCTTTAGATATGCTTTTCCCCTCGAAACGAGAGAAGGATTTATAGAAAATTAATATTTAATTTAATATTAATTTAATATGATGTTCAAGAAGGATTTAACACTTTCCAAGGAAACTGACTCACCGCAGTGGTAACACAGATCGTGTAGTTCGTCATTTGGTTCCAATAAAGCTTGACACAGCTGGCCAGGGCGTTCACAAAGGTCTTCGAGTACTGGGTCTTGAGCAAATTGTTAGTGCTTTCGGCAGAGCTCAGAATAGTACTGATCGCCGCCTTGCAATTGGTAATGGCTGTTCGGGCCGCAGTGATCGTTGGAATGGTGGAACTGTGGTTCTGGACGCACTCCTTGGACCAGGAATCGATCCGGGCAATGGGAGCCAAACGAGCGGAGGCCTCTTCCAGCTTCAGCTGCATTGAGTCCGCCTGCACATCGATGGGCTCCAGCTGCTTGGCGTACACCTTCCGAAAGTTGGCCAACCGATCGTCGTAGAGCTTGAGCCTCTCGGTATTCTGCCGCTGGTGCTCATTGATGTAGCCCTCGAGAGACTGGGTGATATTTGCCGACTGGGTGACACCCGTCGACTGGGCGAGGACGTAACCCAGGAGGGCTAGGCTAACTGTAACTCGAAGAAGCCTCTGCATCTGCATCTTGACTGTGAACCGAAAAAGCAGGCGGTACTCACTTTATATAGACGCGCGATGGCTTTCTTATCAGACCCGTGGTTCCCCTGAAAAAAAGCTATGTACTACTCCATATTGCATTGGATTTGGCGAACATAAAAGTTTCAGTCCATATAATACAACGTTGAATTGCCTGAAATTTTTTTAGGTTCTTAACGTGTTTACTTTGGGCTTTCTGGCCAACATTTCTTTTGAATTTCCCTCTTATCGTGGCTTCTATATTTGCGCAAGGCTGAAAAATAATTATATTCGCAAACAAAAAGTGCTAAAGAAGCTTATTTAACACAAGTTGGGTAAATAAGACAATTTTCTAAGAGAAAAGTAAGCTTTTTAAAAACGCCCATGAGTTGCTAATTATTATGAGAGGGTTTTCATAATATCAGTTATCTTGTTAGAGTGGCGGGTATGTATTAAAAGTTCAAAGAAAAAGCTGCACTTTGTAATCAATGATATTTACATATTGCAATCTCTAAGATTGTAAATAACACTACGAAAAAGGCCATAACAAATCGCTGTTGTTCTCTACAAATATTATAATTATGACTGTCTAGATTTGCAAACCCGATCGAATTATTGTCCATAAAAGGTCACTCAGTATATGGGGAGTCGCCCACACTGATCTCGGAACCAAGTCACCAACGGAACTTTCTAGCATCTCAGACACGAGTCTCTTTGTTGTTTTCTATTGTTTATTAAGCATACGAATAAATATCATAAAAATTAAATACAACAAACGCTTAGGTTAGGGTACAATGCGAAACCAAAACAAACACAATTTGCAGGATTAGTTGTACGGACTCTGGATCTCGATATCGGTACCGGGGTTCTCACTCAGTGCTGGACCAACTTGAAGCGAGCGGCCTCGGCGTAGTCCCTGGCATCCGAGAAGTTTCGCTCCGGCTTAATACGCACATTGTTGGGATCGTTGACAAACTCCCCGCTCCAGACCGGCGGCAGGACCGTGGGCTCCGAGTTGTAGTCGAAGTAGTCCTGGTCATCGGAGCGATTGCGCTCCTGCTTGAGGCGGGTCTCGCCGCTCTTCACGAAGGTTCCATCCCATTCGGTGGGCAGGACAATGGGCTCCGTGTTGAAGCCGTAAAAGTTGTTGGTGTTGGTCACCATCTGGTTATGGCGGCGGATCTTGGACACATTGTTCACAGCGCCATCGGGATAGACGAACTTGCCGTTCCAGCCCTCACACTTGATGGGGATATAGTCCTCTTTCCTGCGCAGCGGCATCTTTGAGATAATTTCTTTATTTTATTTACGAGTATTAAAGTCAAGTTGATCTTAACGCGGCGGGTTCGCAAACACGATTGAGTCGCTGTCGAGCAGGTCGTATTCTAAAATATGATTTCACCTTGTTTGAGCGCAAAAAAACTTGTCATGTAAATGATCGTTGTTTGCCACAGAGAGCCAGCCGCTAACCCCCGCGATTTGCTTGCGGATATTTTGAATTGCTGACGTCAGGGCGCGAGCGAGCCTCAGAGCGGTTTCTTCCGACAGCTTCAAACGGGTTAGGGCACTGGGAGAAAAAGATCGAATAGAAAACAGCAAAAATAACTGTTAGTAGGTGGAATCACTTTCCATTTCGCAACAACCGTGTTTTAATGCATAAAGCATCACTGTGATTGAATAATATGATCCCGGATCACTGATCACTATTTGATCGAAATCTACGTATTTATTTTTATGATCACCGAACCTTTGCACCATTTGTATATTATTCTTTTATGTGACCCTAAAATTCCCAACATGTTCTGTGAGAGAGCTTTAGATTTTATTAAGTTATTTTAGTTACCAATTCTGGGGTAAAGTGTGTTATTCACCTAATGAGGGTCCATGATCCGTATCATGATCACCAAACCAAAGTACATTTTCCTACCTTGGGACCCTAAAAGTTCCAACTAGTTCTATTGTACTTCTGTGGGATCCTTAAATTCCCAAAAAGTTATAACAAAAAATTAGTACTGTTCTAACTTAGCATGCTTTTGATCACCTCTGCTTAGCTTCAGTCTGATATTTTCTCCTAATAATAACATTTCCAATCTGCTTATGAGATATCTTGATCATCGAACTTAGGCTATATGTACTCGCATAATATCCTTCTTAAAATTCCCAACTTGTTCTATTAAATAATGAAAGCTTTCTTAAGCTAACAAGCTTTTGTTCACCAATTCTTAACTTTAGTCTGATATTTTCTCTGTGTAGCTCCAGGTCGCCTCCTCCACAGGTTCGCACTTCGATCGGTGGCAGACAATGGCGCGTCGCTTGGCGCTCGGCTTGGCCATATAAAGTCATCGCGTCTGGCAGCTCAATGGCGCAGATCCCAACGGCTCCAAGCTCTGCCGGAGAGTTATGGTGGTAGCCTAGCTGTCATAGGTGTCTTATGTAAATATATACGCGGCTATATCTTGATGCCAGCCGATTTACGTGATTCATTGGAACCGGCAGCAAAATTGACTTGTTCTGGAGGTGTTGTTCGCAATTAGAATGTTCCGCTGATTTATTTTTGGAAGCTTGCCGATCTATTTCTGTAGATAAGCTGTGAAAATAATCAAGAATAATTGAGATATTGCTTCCCGTTTGCCAGGGGAACAGATTGTGACCTTAGAAGGCATTTCATTTATTATTAACATTTTATTATTCAGAACCTTATTGGGTTGTAAAATTTCCCCAGACCATCCTGATCAGTTCGTTATAATAGAACTGATCAGGATGGTCTGGGGAAATTTTACTAGCTAATACTATCACGATATATACATTACCTCTTAAATATTATTGTTTTACCCTAGATATACAAGTTATTTAGTTTTCAGTTCTATAGTTTATGGCTCATAATTTATAATATTTATGACTTAACTGTTTCTTAATTTTTTAACTACAAAGTCATATTTATATACACATCTATGCACTTTGCAATATAGTAATTAAGTTATGACGAGCCCTAGTCACCCACAATCTTATCGAGCGCGTTCCTGACCCAACCCAACAATGCCATGATGCCAAGTTATGACTGCCTTTGGGCCATTACTCACTTCCGACGCTGGTTCGTGTCCATGCTAATTGCTAGTCTCATCAGCGTTTTGCCAATTAAGCTCTGCACAGACAACAGGCCGAAAGTGGTTCCGACATAGATAGGTGCACTGAGAGAAATGCGTAGTTTCATTTTGTTAAACTTTAAAACAATGTTTAAATAGATAAAATATGACAACTTCCATATAAAAGGTCTCTATTTATTGATTTTTTGTTAATATATAAAATACGGGAGCTTATTTTAAAGGTATTTTAATATTGTTTTCTATTAATAACAATTAAATTATTTAAGAAAACATATTATATCTGATAAACAAAATGAGAAGCATTCATTTTTAATAAATAAATAAAATTACTTTAAGTTAAATCAATAACTAAATAAATTCTATAGAAGGTAAAAATGAATTATTTTGTTATAATAATTAAATTATATCAAGATTGTCACCGGAACCTCTCCAGATTGTAAATCAGTTAAAAGGACTAGAAAAGACTGGTTTGAAACTGTTATCCTGGATGAAATACAACAAATTTACAATGAGTTTTGCCCAACAATATTGTATAGCATACTTATGGGTACAGTTGGTGTTGGAGCACAATTTTTCACAGTATACTTTTGGACCAGATTTTTTGGTGATTTAAAATCTCCTGAAATGTTCGATTAAGGTGTGTAAATATTTGGTCCATTATACATTAAAATGTGGCTTAAATCAATAATCGAACATTATTATAAACTAGCTAAGGACACAAATATTAATGAATATTTTATTAATATTTACATATTACTAGATTTTTTGGTGATTTAAAATCTCTTGAAATTTTCGATAAAGGTTTGTAAATATTAGGTCCATTAAACATTAAAATGTGGTTTAAATCAATAATCGAACATTATTATTAACTATCTAAGGACACCAATATTAATGATTATTTTATAAATATTTCCATCTTTATTTAATAATTTCCATAACGATTTTATTCCCAGTGCAGCTCCTTTGCCTGTCCGCCTCCTGCATACCGTTGGATGTGGATGTGGATGCGTGGCTGGCTTACCTGCGGGATGGACTTGGACTCCCTCGCCGGGGACCCGTCCTCTATCTCCGCCGCCGTCGCCGGCGCCTCCCCCTCTTCACCTCTCTCCTCCCTCACTTGCTCCTGCGGTTAACTCCTGCGCCGCTGCCTCGTTAGAAGAAGAGACAGCAACGCCGGCATCAGCAGCAGAAGCAGCAGCAGCAGTTTGAAACTTTCTCATTTCGGCTCGAATGGAAGAGCAGAACGGCCTGGCATGGTCTGGTGTGCCTGGCCTGGCCTGGCCTGGCATGGCCTGGCCTGCTCGTTTTCGTTTGCCGGCCTCGACGTCTGCGCATTTGCTGAGCGCCTAGTCGAAAATCCAACTAATTGCTTATTTTAACCCCTTGAAAACTGGGCACACACACACACACACACACACACACACACTCGAATACAGGCGCACAATGGGACCCGGGTCTCCGGGCCTTCGTGTTTATTAATTAACAACACAAAACCCCGAACCAACAAAAGGCATCACACACACATACACACACTCACTAGCAGACGCACACACAGGCGAGGCACGCTTAATCCAAGTGCTGTCTCTGGCATATTCATTAGTGTTCATTAGTGAAACAAAATGCTCATTTACTTAACTACTCCGGGACTAACGAGCTAGCTAGCTCCCTCTCACTCTCACTCAGCCTCCTGCTTTCGGCCCCCCCTCTCACGCCCACTGCACTTATCGGCACTCGGCAAGTCACTCGGCTCCGGAGCGCTCCTCCTCCACTCCTCTCCGCCTGCCTACCTCTCTGCCTGTGTTGGCCAGCCATCTCTCTCTCGTGTTGCCAATTAAAATTCCACTTATGCCAAGTTAACTCACTTGGCTCGTTAATTGTTGTGGCTTTTTAATTGGACCCTTTTTTTCTCCTGCTGCTGCTGCCGCTCTCGCAGTTGCCAGTTGCCGGCTCCCCAGTTACCAGCTCCGATTCAATTGAACAACAACGGAATAAAGCGCCAACAACTACAGCGACGTTCATAATGAATGGCAAAAAAACTTGCGGGGGCTCTGCCTCCATTTGGGGCCCCCAAAAAGCCAGGCCCCCTCGAACCCCAAGGCCCCCCTGAGGTCCCAGCAACTCCTCGCTCACTGACCAGGTTCTGCTGTTTTTTTTTTCAATGTCCCATTTGGATGGCTTATCGTTCAGGGTTGTCAGGGCTGTCGGGTTGTTAGATTAAGATAATATCTTGTTAAAATCATATAACATGTTTTTTGGAAAATGGTCTCTTTACTTAGTTTTTGTAAACTTTATATTATTCTGAATAATTAAAAAAAAAAATATTTTTAAGAGATTACTAGGGAATTGGTCGTAAGGTCAACCAAAGTGTGGTTTGATTTAAAAAAAAAAAAGGGGAAAAAAATTAATTTTAAACATTGTCTGATATTTTACAGATAAAATTAATTTTTAGAGTTCAAAATATGCAACCTAAGGAATCAAAGTCCCATAGAAAGGTGTATAGTATAATAATCCTGTAAATATATAATTCGTTGGAGTTTCTTACATTTAAAAGACATTTCTAGAGCTTCTAAAAATCATATCCAAGTGAATGCTCGTTTTCATAGGTTAAGTTCACTTCCTTAATCCCTTTTGGCTTACTCGACAACCCTGTCCGGGGCTCTGCTCCGGCTCCGTTCGTTCAACTAATGAATGAAAACCGCAAGCAGTCGAGCGGCGGCAACAACAACGTGAAACAAAAACCCAACAAAAACCCCTAATTAAAATGCATTTTCATTTGGGACTTCAGAGTGCTGCCAGCTCTCCTGTCGGTCCCTCCTCCTTTTTCCTCCTTCCTTCCATTGAATCCACTCTGGCAGTGGCGTTCGCCGACAGGGGCTTTCTTTCGACTCTGGTATTTATTAGCCTTTAGCCCCCCGCTGAAGGCGCCACTGTGCATCTCGTAAACCGTTATGCCATTGTACGTACACTCACACACAAATACAAACGCACGCATAGTTTGAAACCCCCCCCCACAGCTCACTCGCCCCTTCCATCGCTTGACTCTGAATGGCTGCGGGCATATTTAATTACAAAAGCTGCTAATTAGGAAACGTACACACCCACGATGGTTAATTTGTTTGCAAACCAATTAACTCGGCGCATAGTAGCAGGCGCACAGAAAACCGCAGACAGTCGACAGGCAACTGTGACGCCGGCCGAGGCTGAGGCGGAGGCGGCAGAGCCAGCAGCAGCAGCAGCAGCGGCAGCGGCGAAAGAAACGCAGCAGCAGCAGCAGCAGCAGCAAATGGTATATTGGTCGCTTAGGCCAGGCCCTCTCAGTTCAATGCTGGGGGTCGTCGGAAGCCTTACATGGGCCTGCCATGGTTCCAGCCGCTGCCGGAAAAGCAGAAAGAACTTTCCAATCCAATCAGTGGGAGCAGCGGTGTGTGTGCTCAATTAGTGTGTGTGTGTGTGTGTGGGGGTGTGTGTATTTGGCAATCCCAGCTGCTCTAACTGACTAACAACTGTTAACGAACCCTGGCCACAAAGATAAGGCCAAGATGAATGAGGGGTGTCCGAGGAGGGTACGCGGACAAAGGGGGCGCGGCGAGCTGAAGGCATCCAGACAAATGTCTAATAAATGAAAACGAAATTTTAATGAAAAAGTTACGTTTCATTAAGCGTGTGTGCGTGTGTTTGTTTGCACTGCGAGAAAAAATGCAGTGCCTTTTTGTAAATTTTTATAAAAAAGTTGCTCAAGGCAATTCACATACTCAGAATGCTTGGAAAATGATTTATTATGAAGAGAACCTTTAATTCATAATAACTCTTTATAACACATCTCCTTCCATGTAAAGCTAGAATGTGTCATCGAATGTGTAAATTTTTATAAAGAAGTTTCTCAAGGCAACTCACATACTCAGAATGCTTGGAAAATGATTTATTATGAAGAGAACCTTTAATTCATAATAACCCTTTATAACCCATCTCCTTCCATGTAAAGCTAGAACCCTTTGAGAATTATAGATACAAGTTTTAACGAAATTACAAATTTCTTTGCCACATGAATCTGAATAAAATGTCAATAGAGTTTGATGTCTTCATAAAACTCATCGAATGTGTAAATTTATTTATTTATTTTTAATGGCATCATAAATTGTATTTCCTGTATCTAAATAATTGAAAAAATTCTTGAAAAATTTTGGCAAAATAACTTTTAAAGAATTCTAACAAAACCCCAAATCTTATTCTCACGGAGATCTATATTATTAAAGGGAATTTCAGATACCACAAATCAAGAAAAATTTGGCAAGCTGTTATATTTTTTTTTAATTCTAATTTCTATCTTAGTTTTAATATATTTTTCCCAGTGCATGTTTGTTCTTAATAAATGAGCTAAAGTTGCTGCAAAAGTTTTTGCCGCTCGTGCCGGTGGCCCGTTTATTGTTGTTGCTGCTGCTGCTGCTGGCTTCCGCAGTCGGACAGTTGTGCGTGCTAATGAGTAATAAACCGACGTTGGTGGGTGCGGGTTGAGACCCCCTTTTGCTCCCGCAACCATCCCAGTCCCACTCCCGTGGCCTAGACGAGCGGCAGACGTGAATGTCAGGCGAACAGACCCATGGAGCAGCATTCTACTCCGGCCCAATGCGCTCGAGAGAGAGAGTAGAGTAGTGGTAGTGGGTTAGTGGGTGCGGATGGGGTTGATTGGGGGAGGAGTCACTCTCCAGCAGGGTGGCTGGAGCTGGAGCTGGAGCTGGAGCTGAGGCTGATGCCTTCGGTTCCGGCTCAGCTTTCGCGTTAATTAGTTTTGAGCGCTCTCTCATTATGCAGCTACATGTGACAAGCGGTCGGCGGACGGCGGAGGAGGAGCAGGGCCCCAGTGTCATTCCTTCATGCGAGATTGTATCTCTCGCAGCGAGCCAGCAATTCCGCTAATGAGCTTTTTTAGCTGGCCAACAAAATTTGCCTCAATTAAATGTTTCTCCTTAGATGATTACATTTTAATGATGTTTTTAAATGGCAGAAAGCAGTCGCACAACAGATCTAGCAAAAATAAAAATAAATTATTAAAAACACTTAGGAAAATAATCTTTAAGGATCTAGAAAAAAATATAATAATGTGAAAAGTATATTATTTAAAAAGATTAACGTGAACTCTTTTCCTGAATATAAAGCCATTCATTTCTATAATCAAGAAAATTTATAAAAACGTTAGTTTTCAAATCCTTTAAAGAAATGTACCCGAAAGTATGCAGTAAAATACTTCTAGCTCCCTGAAAAATAATTAATAATTGTTTAGGCCTCGAAGCTATATTTGGACTGTATATTTTACGTTGCAAACGCATAAAATATAGATAAATCAATAAATATTTATTATTTTTATAGAACGATTTAGTAATAAAACACAATTTTAATGCAAGTTTTTAAATATATCCTACAATAGTTATAATAATGATATAATTGTTACCTAAAGATCACTAATCAGAAATAAAAGATCTAATTGCAAAAAGCAGAAAAATATATTAAAAAAATATGAAAGATTGAATTTGTAGAAACTTTAAGTCGAATCAAGAACTGAAATTGATTTAAGGATTTTGTAATGCTTAAATCGTAAACTTATAATTTAATCTCTTTTTCCCTTTTCTATTTTATAAACACATACGATTTTACAGTTTTAATAATTAAAACAAATAAACTAGGGTATTTAATAGTCTTATTTACCACTCACCGAAGTAAATAAAAAACTGCTGATAAGGCTAAACAGCTAAATGCGATTGCATTGCATTGTATATATTTACATACACATTTACAGCGTATGGGCCGGCATCGACCTCCGTCCATTTGCTGGCAGCCCGAAGCGCTCCCTCCCGGCAGCCACGACTACAACATAATGGCTTATCACAAAAGAGTTAACAAACAAATAAACGAGAGCCGAACAAAGGGCAATGTGCATGGCACGTTCGCCCCCCTGCTGGAGGTTCCACTACCCATTCCAGCACGTGTATCGCCCCGTATGTATTTTTTCGGTTATCGCCCGGCCATTCGTACATTTTTTTTCTTTATAGAGAACTCTTTTTTTCGGCCACCTGTTGCCGGCCGCTGAGCGCCTGTTGCGCTGGCAAATAATCGATCGTCGGTTATTTATTGATTTCTGATTGATGGGCCCATAACGACATCGAATTCGATTTCAATGGGAGCGATTTAATGGGGTGTGGGATATACAAATGTGTCGTCGCCGCTACGTGGGATCTTCAAGCTTGTTGGGGCGGATTAGCTAGCTTTGGTCATGCGGCCAACAGCAAACGGCAACAGGCAGAGATCGTAGCGCTGCTGGTTGGGGAAATTTGAATAAAGTGAACGTTACAACAACAGTAGCGACCGCTGATAAGCGCTTAACTTATCAATGCATAAAGCCGGTTCGTGTTTGGTTAACTTTAGTTTATTCATTTTAGAAATGTCTATAACAGAACCCAAGAAAATATATGTAAACATAAACACTTATGCGTCTAAAAACCATGTGGGGCCAAAGGGAAGAGTTTGGGATATAAGTACTTGTATTTGTTTAAGTTTAAGTTATTTTTCCATTTTCCTTTTCTTCTCCTTCCTTATGTAGCTACGCCTTAGCCTATGCAATATTAATCAATGATCGTTGAAAAACCCAACACCCGAAAGTATGCTAAGTACGAAAGGCCGCCTGCTGCTTGCTGCTGCGACTCCCCTTCCGGCACAGCTGCTGCACCGCCTGCGCTGCCGCCAAGAAGCTCTTCTCGGCACAGCGCTTTGGCCAGTCCTAGGACTCGTAGAGCAGCCGCTGATAGTGCGGCAGCACCTCGTGCCGATTGACATGCAGGCTAAATTCCAGGGCCACCAGTACGGCAAACTCCGAGGAGATCAGCTCCTTGCGATTCAGCCGAAACACGCTCTCCGTCTTTTCGATCAGACTCTTGAGGGCATCGCCCTTCACGTCGTTCATCTTGGCGCTGAGCAGCAGACAGGCGCCGGCGCACAGCTTGCGGTTGCTCTTGTTGATCAGATTGGCCAGGATGAGCTTCTCAAAGTACACGTAGGCCTGCGATATGGTCACCAGATCGATGCGGGAGTCCAGCTTGTTGATGCGTCGCATCTCGCGCTTGATGCTAATGGGAAATATCAATAATTAATTGATTTATTAATTAAGAAGTGGGTAAGCCTACCTCCTCAGCTTGCTTAGGGTGAGCTGGATGGTGGGGAACTTCTCGCGGAACTTGTCGTTCAGCTCCTTCTTCAGATCCGAGGGTCGCACATAGTCAATGACCGAGGTCATGTAGGAGGTGAAGGTCAGCAGAGTGCGATGTTTGCCGGCTATTAACTCTGGGTCATCCAAGATGCTGGCCGAGTACTGTTGGTTCTTTAACAAATTAATTAAATTAATTAATGAGTTCTTATATTTTTTCTTATTAATAAAACTTACCAGCTGACCCCGCACTGAATCTCCGCCCAGGATGACGCTCTCTATGTCCATATCCAACTTGAGGTCTGGCGTGGGACTGGCCGCACTATTCCTGTTATTGTTCTCATACGTGAAGCACCTGCGTATAATTAATTATTTAATTATTAATAATCAAGACTAAGATATGTATATTTAGAGTAAAGCGTGAGAAGGCGGGATTGGGTTAGTTGAAGCTTTTTGTTCGTTGGATGTGTGTAAGAGTGGGTGGCCGTGTTCGTGGTGGGGGGAGGTGATATTGGTTAGTTGGACTAAAAGCATTTGGGCAGGCCAAGCCCAGCTATGGAAGAGTCACAGGCAGTTCCATAGCTAGGTTTGTCTACATTTTTTTTTTGTCATATTAGCTGTTTTTAAAATTTACCATTTGCCTTGACGTTTGGTTATGGTTTTTGTGCTGAAACGAAGTAGTGCAAAGCGTTAAATGAATTAGCAAAAGTTAATGCCACATAATGTATTCAAGTTCTTGTTTTTTTTTTTTGGGTCAACGATTACCGAACCAAAACAAAGGGGGGAAAAACAACAGAAAATCATATTTCGTTGAGTATTTCTTGCCTATCCAGCTAAATACAAAGTATCTTACGGTTTTGGTGTTATATAAAAGTTGAAAATGTGCTGATATCTTAATAATTATTGATCTTGATGAGTCAGATCTATGGGTCAGCTTTTCCTGGAGTTGTTGTCAAACACAAGACAAAAGCAAGAGGCTCCAATTACAAAGTAATACGAGAAACGGACAAAGAAGCGTTATGTAAACAGAATTTAAGCTTATGATGAAATATCCTCAAGAACCTTAGTAGTAATCTCTGTTCGGTATGGCTAACCATGCATTTATGTATGACTCTTGATGGGTTGTTTGTTTAGAATGGTTCATGGGCATGACAAAATGGAACTGATTGAATTTGAGTGTGTTTTTTTATTAACAAAAAAATGATACGAAAGAAGAGATCCATAGAGAAGACCTAGAGTCCGGCACCAACCTCGCAATGCCATGATTCTTGAGAGCCGCCGTGCTTGTGATCTCCATTTGGTTCTCGAAGATGGAAGGATTTGCCGAGGCATTGCCATGCTTCTTGCGGTCCTTTTCGTACTGACGTGAGGGTATCAGCAAATGGCCATAGGATATGTCCTGAAAGATCATTGGTTATTAGTTGGCTTGAATTATAACTTTATTTATTGACTTACCTGACCACTCTCGGCCTTTTGGATGCCCAGCAAATCAAACGGATCGAAGGGGGCATCATTTATAGAACTTAAAGGTCTTGAAGTAGAGGGATTCCTACGGCGACGATCCTCCTTGCGAAATTCAGCCCTGCAATTAGCATAAAAATAACTTTAATCTCTCTAATTAATTAAATTGAACCTCTTCAAAACACACCTGCCATTCTTGCCCTTGTAGTAAGGCAGCGCTGAGAATATAAAGAACGGCACCTTTCGGGACACCAGCACCATCCGCTCGTCTCGTCCCTGGCCCAAACCCAAAGCCTGGCTGGCGGTTCCACGTCGGCTATCGCTAATCTGCACCGACTTGCTCAGGCTGTTCCGGAAACTCCCGGCAAAGTTGCCCGCCGGCGTCAGGCTCTCCGTGCTGCTGTCATCCGTGATGTGGCTCACACTCGAACCGCTCAGAACGTAGGTGCGTTTCAGGCCGCCGCCGACGACGGCGATGCTGGAGTTGGAATTACCCGCTCGCATCCCCGGCGCCGTATTCAGGCGAGCCCTCCGCTCCGGCTGCAGATTCTGTTCGCTGGCCCCATTGCTGAAGGTGCTGCGGGTACAGAGAGAGAGATCGGTTAGAATCGTAGTGATCTAAGGAGCAACAGGCGCTCAAAAATTCAAGTAGCATGAAAAACGCGCGCGCGCTTTAACTAAAAGATACAAAAACGCGCTGGGCCTGGACCTTGAAGGCGATGTATGTTTTTTTTTTTTCATTTTGTTGCCGCTCAAAAATACGTTTTCGGTATTTATAAATTCAATGACAAATGCGAAGCGAAGAGACTAGGGATGGCGGCTTGGCTAGTTAACCGATAAATGTGGTTTATTGAAGGGGGATTTAAGTATTTAAAGGTATTTTCTTGATATATCTTATGGATAAGTAATAACAGTTGTGGGTTTAAGAAGATCTTGGTTAAATAAAGAGCTTTATAAATATAATAAAATCATGATTTATTAATAAAGAAGCCTCTATAAGAATTTCTATTGTTAACTAGCCAAGTTTATGGACTTAAATAACCACAAAATTATATAAAAACTATTAATAGTAATATTATTATTTATTTAATACTTGTTTTTATATTTCAATAAAAACTTTCCTTTTCCTTTAGTGATTTTCCCAGTTCTTTTCTGTTATTTCCCCGCAAACTATCAACACTGCCAGAGTAGTGTCTCCAGAGCCAGCTCTTCCCCACCTCTAACCGAGGGGATCCACAGCAGGGGGCCCCATCGTCACACCCCTCATGCAATGATCGATATTTTCACAGGCCCGCAGAAATGGAAAGACAGACAGAGCCGACAGCGGTTTTCCTCTTGAGCGTTTAAGGGCGATGATCAAAGTGAGCAGCCACTCGCTTATCGCTCGCTGCTGCTGGTGTGTATTTTTGGAAATCGAAAAACACACAAAAACACACTCGAAAACCAGCCACACACACATGCAGTGGTTGAAGGGCATATGCCAGCAGCAGCAGCAACGGCAGCAACAATAATAATAAAAGCAACGACAAGTCAATTAGCCAACTAAAGTCGTCGTCTTTGTGGGATCTGTGCGCCTGGCCGATTACCTTGGGATAATTGGTCTAGGTCGAGGTTACAGCCATCCGGAGAGCGAGAGAGAGTGCGAGTTTATACAAAACTCCCGCCCGCCTCCCCAAAAATCCTTGAGGTGACGATTCTGCGTTAATTAGTTGAATAAAGTGCACGAGGCGAGCGGGCACTCAAAAGAACGCCACATAACCCCAGCCCCTGGACAGGCTCCACCACCCTCGGCAATATTATGATGGAGGTGGCGCCTAGGCTGTCATAACCCGTTAATTAGTTGGAGCATTTGAACAGGCTCGCAGAAGGCAGCAGCCCGAATTTATTTTTACATGCTTACAAAATGTAAGCTGACGGCGAAGATTGTGCCGGGCGAGAGAGAGAGAGAGAGGGGGGAATCCGAGGGCGAAGGGCCCAGGGAAGATGACTCCAAAATGTTTGTGTATGTACGCACTATGTGTGTGAATGTGTGTGAATGTGGAAAAGGGCCGGCAAACATTTATTTTTGTGCGTTTGCTTTTGTGGTTGTTGTTCGTCTAACTTATTGACTCGCTAATGAGTGTGCGTGTGCGAGTTGATAAGAGTTCAGTGCGTGTGACAGAGCGAGAGAGCAGTCATAGGCCTCGAACTGCAACTCGGAATAGTTTTTTTTTATAGTTTTCTTTTATTTAAAACTCCACCACCTATTAGGAGCTGTGCGCCTGAGCCCAAAGCAAACAATATTCAAATTCTAACAATAGATTTTTGATAAATTTTGGAAAATTTGTGTTTTGGAATATTTAGAGTTTTTGGGGAATTTCCCTTATTTCAATTTCAAAGTATTTGAGTCTATTTAGGGACTAGAAGAGCGAGTGGAGATGTAATGCATTCACACTCATCCAGTTTCCATGGAAATAGATTTACAGGAAATGTTTTTCAGTCCCGGGAGATCGTATTTTTTATTTCCTGACATTTATAAGTATTTTTCCAAATATTTCAAATATAGTTTAGGTATAGTTTTATAATTTTAAATGTATGCCTAGAAATAGTCCAGGTTTTGGAGGTAAAACGCAAATATGCATTCCATTTTCTATGGTTCTAATATAAATTTTATGCAAGAAAATATTTTTGGAGGTTTAAAGATTTAGCTAATAGATTCTACACCCAAAAAGAAAATCATCATAGAACCTATACGATTGTTACATGAATTCTATATTCTTAAGTATGAAAAATTTCTTAATAAGATGCTTATCAATTTATTAATACTACAAAAGTATAAATTTTATACTCATCTGCACCAATATTTCTTAATAATCACTAACGCGACAAACAGAAAAACACTAAATTCCAGCTAACGCGATATGTTATCGAATTTTCGATGTAGGTTCGTATAAAAATAATACTCAAAAATATACAATTGAAACTATAGAGTATAAAAACTAAACTTTGAAGTATACATTTGATAGTTTGAAGTATACAATTTATACTAAACTCGTTATACTGCTTGAGTATACTTTTAAGACAACGAGTAGAAGGGTTAAACTCTTGTTTTTTTTTTTGTTGGGTGTACTGAAATACAATTCACAATAACTATTTAATAGAAATTTAAGAATCACGTTTTTCTAGTTACAGCGAACGAGTAATAAGATTCTGTTGATATGGGCCACACTGTCACTTTGATATTGTTTATTTTAAATATAAAACTGTATGCGGCATATATATTTCAAACAACCTTATCACTAAGCAAATTTGCCAGCCTCCAACCTCCACATAATAAAACCTCACAAGTCCCAGCTGTTCGCATCTCTCAAGATAAGTACTTTCGTCTAGAGTCCCGAGTCCATCTCTTTGATTAGCAAATATTGACCCAAATACTGCTACTAAAAGCTCAGGTAAATATACTTTTCGCATCTGCCAGCGAAGATAAATAAATCTGGCTCAAAGCTACATAAATCGAAAAAGGAAAATATATTTCAATTGTTATATTTACGTCTCCCCTTTCCCCTTTGCTTTAATTGTTATAAAAGTTTTACTATCTGTGTGTGTGTGCAATCATATCAACTGAGTCAATTTCGCTATTATCAGCCAGCAGGCACTCGCTTTTGTTATTCTCATCGTGGCTTTGTTGTTTTTGCTGTTATCAGCTGGCTATATTTGTGCAAACAGATGTTAATAATGGAAGTAAGTCTCTTATATAAGTTCCCATTCGCGCACATCACGTGCCTGTTGCCTCTATAGATACATTTTGCAATTGAAAGCTAAGCCAAGCTAAGCTGGGGTATTTTTTGATAAAAGCTCGCAGCGAAAACAGAAAATAAAAAACAAGACAACATACAGAAATATGTAAATTTTCGTATAAACAAGTTTGTTGAAACTAAAAAGCGGATGAAACCAGAAATTTCGTTCAAAAACAAAGGAAACGCTAGCGAAACGCCAGCAAAACGCACACGAAACGTACAAGAAACGCTAGGAAAACGCCAACTCCCTACAGTTGTCAATATTTCTCATAATTTTCCAATTTTCCAAAGTTTTGTAGTTGGCCTCGTTTCTAAATTCTAAATTCAATGTGAAGACACTGGAGAAATTTTCATAATTTCAATACTAGTTGCAGGGCAAAGTATTTTTCAAAAATCGATTTTGAAAAACAAAAACAAATTTTATAGCTATTTCGACGTTACTTGTAACTCGACTCAATTCGCGGCACAAACTCAGCTTAGCCGGCCGTCAAGATGAGTGATGTGATGAATGTCGACAGTATAATATCGCGCCTCCTGGAGGTGCGCGGTGCCCGGCCGGGCAAGAACGTCCAGCTCTTGGAGAACGAGATCCGAGGCCTGTGCCTCAAGTCTCGAGAGATCTTCCTGTCGCAGCCCATCCTGCTGGATCTGGAGGCTCCGCTCAAGATCTGCGGCGACATCCATGGCCAGTACTATGACTTGCTGCGCCTCTTCGAGTACGGCGGCTATCCGCCAGAGTCAAACTACCTGTTCCTGGGGGACTATGTGGATCGCGGCAAGCAATCGCTGGAGACCATTTGCCTCCTGCTCGCCTACAAGATCAAATTCGCGGAGAACTTCTTCCTATTGCGCGGCAACCATGAGTGCGCCGCCATCAATCGCATCTACGGTTTCTACGACGAGTGCAAGCGCCGGTACAGCATCAAGCTATGGAAGACGTTCACCGACTGCTTCAACTGCCTGCCGGTGGCGGCCATTGTGGACGAGAAGATCTTCTGCTGCCACGGCGGCTTGAGTCCCGATCTGACTTCGATGGAGCAGATCCGACGCATCATGCGCCCCACCGATGTGCCCGACCAGGGACTGCTGTGCGATCTGCTCTGGTCCGATCCGGACAAGGACACCATGGGCTGGGGCGAGAACGATCGCGGCGTTAGCTTCACCTTCGGTGCCGAGGTGGTGTCCAAGTTCTTGCAGAAGCACGATTTCGATCTCATCTGCCGGGCCCACCAGGTGGTCGAGGATGGTTACGAGTTCTTTGCAAAGCGCCAACTGGTCACGGTATTCTCGGCGCCCAACTATTGTGGCGAATTCGACAATGCCGGGGCCATGATGTCCGTGGACGACACGCTAATGTGCTCGTTCCAGATCCTGAAGCCGGCGGAAAAAACTAAGAAGTAATGTCACAACAAACACAACCCATCAATAGTCTTTCAAAAAAAANCAAATTAAATTTAAAATTTTTAAAAAAAAAAAAAAAAAAAAAAAAAAAAAAAAAACGGGTGAGTCAAGTCTGCAAAAACTGAAATGCAAACTCAATCAAAATAATAAATCTCTCTAATAAATCTTCATCCCATCCTGGAATCGCAGCAGATAAATGAAGTTTCAACCCATTGAGATTTAATTGAAAGATGACTTTCCTAGACTGGGTTTTACTATCTGGAAAAATCTGAAGGCGAACATTAAACAACTTCAAGAGAAATAACTTGTAACAATTAATGTATTTCTGTGACATATAGAGACTTCGTGATAAAGAAAAATGAGCAAGAAGAGTACTATTATAATAATTATGTGGATATTGATTTTATTTAGACTTTAAAAGCAATTTTATAGAGCTTAGGTAAAAGAATAATAGGGAATGGACTATCTGTAATCTGTAAAATAGGTTTGTATTCTGAGGGAGTAATATTTCAATTCGAAAGTAAATTAATTAATTACATTTATGGCTAATTTTCACTTTCTCCCCCTATATAATCAAAGGTTGAAGATAATGTTTTTTGGATGGTTTAGTAATCTAATTTGTTAAATATACACATTCAAACACCCTTACAAAATATCACATTTCTTTATTAATTAATGCTAAACAAATATAATTTCCTATTAACAAGAACACGTAGCTCTAAACTTAATTAATTGCCCAACCGATTATAATTTTATTTCTGTTTTTGCTGTGCTCCAAGTCCAGTGACGCACATCGTGACCATAGTCAATCTATAGCCTCTCTCTCACCTCGAACGAAAGTTGATTTCGAAACGGATCGGACACCGCCGCTTGTTCTCGATAAGGTGCAACACATCACGGCAATTCGAAACCCAATCAGGGCACCCGAAAGCGGTACCAAAATATAGCAATATAAAAGTATATACACAAGACAGCGATACCAATAACAATGGCAATAATCGTGTTAGGAAAGGGAGCCGTAACAAAAGAATAAACTGTAAACAAACAGGCAGCACAAAGGGGAATGCCGAAAAACGCTAGCGTTTTCGGACGCGCAAAAAAGCCTCGAGAGAGCGACTTGTGTGTTTACACTGTCCGAACTAATTACAAAAGGCAGATAGCAAAAAATGTATATTTACAAGTCCAAGTGAAGGCTGTCGATAAAAAAACAAAACAATTCTTGTATTTGTTGCTGGGGTGTTGATTGAGAACTATAGTTTCTAGCTGGCCTATATTTGAGTATATCTTTTTACTACATCTACAGTACACATTCCCAAGTAATGGTTTGTATACAAAAATGTTGATAATTATTTTTAAAGATAAATAAACACTATCCCCCTCTCGTAATTAACTTATTTAAATAAGTAATATTTATAGGAACCTATAAAATTTAGTTTTCAACACTAAAGCTACGTACTCACACACCCGAAAAGTGTTCCTAAGCATTGAGTCAAAACGAGAGGTCAATAGTCACCCTCTCGCTCTATCGCACTGCTTAGGAACACTTTTCGCGGGTCTGACTACGTAGCTTAAGCGTAAAAGTTGTTGCAGGGAGAGCACCTGTGACTCACTGTCTTGATTTATGTGGATTATTCATCAAAAATGTAACCAAAAATGTAGATTGCAGTTATAAATTCAAGTAAATTAGACTTTTTACGTTTTTCCTACCAAATATAACAACTGTACTTGGTTTAATAAAAAAAACTATTATGAAATATTCTCATTTTTGGCCAGAAAATCCCGCAACTTGGCCTTCCTCTTCACTTCAAAGTCCGCCTCGTACACAAAACAACTTTGGCAAGAGTGAAAATAACAACAAATAACTAAATATCATCCAAGAGAGAACCCAACCGATCCGCTTTTAACCGCTTTTACTTGCCAAATAATAAACGAGTCAGCCCAAGCGAAAGCCACTGAAAAAAGGCCAGATAAAACATATAATAATAGTGCCCCGATGATGGACTGACATGGAGTTTGAACATATGTATATTTAAATATAATAAGTCGCAGTTGTTATTAGCATTGAGGTTTTGCCGATAAGAACCGTGCTCGCGCTTTATCTGCGGGGTCTTTGCTTTTGGGGAAGTCTGCGCAATGAACTCAACAAAGAAATTGCAATACATTTTATATACATATTTGCGAAATGGATTAGTAGTATCTCTGTGTCATCATCACACTGGGCTTATCGTTCATTTCTAGATAGACAGACATGCGTGGAAATCAAGCTTTATGGCTGTCTATGTTTGATAACTCCTAAGCTAGCAGTTACACAGTGGAAAATATATGGTTTTGAGGCCTTCAAATGTAAATTAAACAATATTAATTAATAATGAGTGCTTCAAATAATTCATTAAAATACTTTTCCTCCCTTTTAAGCAGCTGATAGAGTATAAGGGGTTGCTTTTTTCCTTGTTATGTAAACTGGAATGCATTTGCAAATTGCATCCTTTGTGCACTTTCAAGCTCTTTGCACCACTGACACACATATTCCCACCCCTCGGCACAAAACCAACCACAACCCTTTGAAATCTGACCTTGAAAACATTGCTTTTTTTCTTCAAGGCTTCAAGGACTAGAACCTCTCGTACGCACAAGTAGCTGTGCAAAAATGAAAACAAACAAGGGAAACCGGTTCTTATTACGTCGTCGATTGCATAAAACTCAGCCCTCAAGGTTACCCAGTTGGGAGTGGAGTGGCGGAGTGAAGACGAGGGAGCTGGGGAGGATATGCTTGGTTTGGACAGGTTTGCAGACCCGACATTGACATTGACATTGAACGCGAGGAGGCAGCCAGGAATTACGCAGTAAGGATGAGACCAGAAAAGCTCGGCCAGGCCAAGTTCAATGCCAAGCTTCGGGGGATTCGCCGGCTAAAAGTCCTTGGGTTGCCTTTCAGAGTCCAAGAGCGCAAAAGGGCGCGGCATTAAATCAAATTAATGCCATGACGCAACCTCTTTTGAAAAGGGAAGTGAAAAATGAGGAACACAAAGCAGAATATGAATGGAGAACATAAAAAAATTGTTTACGTTTTCTCGGCTCTCTCTGGTCCCCCATTCATCGGCAGAGCCAGCAACTCCACAAAGCAGTTGCTCAGGTTTCAAAACAAAAACTGGACATAAGTAGTTTGTTTTGGATTTTACAAATTGCGTCGCAGCTTTCTGCCTTTTTTGCGCCTGCGCAGCTTTTTGCGGCAATATTCGTACTTCTTCCGTTCCCAACAGAATGCCAGAGTTTTGAATTACAAAATATTTTCGTTGGCAACAATTGGCCAATTTGAAGATGTGCTGACATCGCCATAGTTTCCATCCCATTCCAGAGCGGATGTTGTGGAGCAATGCAATTGGAGATTTGTGGGTAAAACTTATATTGTTGTGTCCATTTAGTGGGGAAAATATTTTTGTTTTGATGTCGATATGAAAGAGGAGAACTATGGGAGATCTCTGGAATTTGTAGAGGAAAATAAAAAACACAAATACTTTGCTATTTCTTGATTCCCCTTTGCAGTTATTATTATTCACCAACTGACTCATGAATATAGTAGCTTATATCAGAAATGACATGGCAATTAAAATCCATTAAACGGATGCATGAAAAGGGAAAATACTACTAGAGGTGCTCGAGGGGTTTTTATTGGCCTTTGCTATCACCTGACATCAGAATACCCCTAGAGTGTGTAAACGTCAATGGGATTTCTTATCAAATGGGTAATCTTTGTCCAGGTGAATGTAAGAGTTTCGCTGATATGGCCTATACCTTATATATCATGATCTTTGCCAAGTAATCTTATCACTGGACTTTCTTATGTTATATATTTACTCGCTGGTCATCTTGTCGCTGGATAAGATGCACAGAAATAAATTAAGATTGTCTCAGAGCTGATTACAAATATTTTAAAGGGATTATACATGAAATATAGTAGATTTTACAGATTGTTAAAAATAAGAAAGAAACTGAGATATATTATTTCATTAGTATTATTAAATGTGGACAACTTTTAGTAGGTACTAAATTAAAATCAGCTGAAACTCACACAAAATTCATTGTTTTCCATATAATTCAACCATTTTTAAAGAAGAAAATGCAAAAACTACTGAATAAATTTATAAATTTAAATTCTCTAAACCCTTAACGTATCAGCACCCTTTGATTTATGCTAATTACCTATCAAGCTAATATCAAAATTCCCAAAAAAAAAAATGATTTGCCCGACCAAATGCCACTTGACAGGTCGCTGAAAAGCCAATTGGCTGAATGCCAACTGCATAGTTTGGCTAAGTGTTGTGAACTCTCCGCCGATGACAATAGAGAGCCCGAGCCCGAGTCCGATGCCGCCAGAGACCCCGAAAACGGGTTAGCCACCAGTTGAGTGGCACTGGCAGCCCCGTGAAAGAAACCGAAACCGAAAATGCTAAGTGGAAACAACATATATACTCATACCGAAGCGTTAGCCGAGCGCGACTGGCGGCGGCAGAGCTGCGGAAAAACAAGGTCAGTTTGTCAAAGCGCAGCGAATGCAGCGGCGACGAATTCAGGCGAGTTCAACGAAACTCTTGTCTGGCATTGAAGGGAAAGCTCTCTATGGGGTAGCATTTGGGATGCATTTTCCAAAAAGCTTTCCGCGAAGAAAGGCGGAAAGTTCAAGGAGGTTTACAAGCGATTCACCCTGCAACTAATTTTAACGAGCGTGTCTCATTGGCGTGCGCGTTCGTTCCTCCTATTTTCGCACAAGCATTTCGCATTGCGTAATTGCGTATGGCGTGTCAGTTCGATAGGCTACTACTAGATAGTAGATAATATCCATGATTCACCTGCTGACAACGAAAAGGGGCAATCGAGTGGCACCGCTGCTGACAGGTCGTTTAAATGCGTGACAAAACCCCTCGACGCCAGCAAACAAAAGCTCAAAATTAAACGAACATTACTACGCCTCTACTCGCCGCCGCCTCGCCTCCAACAACATGGAATTGCGTTGAATTGTTTGGATTGTTTGAACAGCCTGGGCACGCTCTCTAATTTACGTTAATTGAGCTGGCACACGTCGCTATGAATGAAGCCGATTTCCCACACCCACCCCACCCTTAGCTCAGTGTAAAACATAAATATATACACTGGTTTTTCGGAGGTTATTTTTAGCGCCTTTTGACCGGTAAGCAACAGGCCCCCCATCTATCTAATTATGCAGAATCAGGCGTTGAAAACGTGAAGAAAATCCTCTCGAAAAACGTCACAAAATCTTCTTCAAATTTCACAAATCGAAATTTATAAATACTTTGAGCGTATTTAGCGCCCGCAACAGCTGCTTGCTTGTATCGCTTGCGGCGCTTTGTTTTCGCGGTATTTCCATCAAGTAGAGCCTTTTGTAAGCAAATTAGATACCAAGTGTCAATTGGCTAACGCAAACTTAAGTGGAAATTTCAATTAACAGCCATAGGCGAGAGGGGAAGCCGAGAAATCGAAGCCAATTATGACGACAGAATAATTGAATTGAACAAAAGTTTCTTGATCTAGCGAATGATTCATGCTTTTCCCCCACAAAATATACGAATAAGAATATTAACAGAATTTTCCTTGCCTTTATGGGGAAATGTGGTATAATTTTTAGAGAAAAACTGGCCACTTGACGTCACTTGTCAATCTGTTTTTGGCCAGCAGCGAGTATATCTTCAGGTGTAATAGGAAATTTTAGTGATGAATGGAAATGTTTTGGGTGATTTATTAGGAATTATTTGGGGTTTACAGAGGAATCAGGTGCGCAATAGGGATCGAAAACTAAAAATATTCCATAAATGCCATTGCTTTGGACTTCTAGAGATATTTCTATATAGTATAAAAAGTCATTAAAACCAAGAAAAGATATAGCTATAAAATACGAATTTATGATATTAGAGAGACTTTATAGTGCCTTCATTTTATTTATTAATGTTGTGATATTTTCAAAGCTTCATCCTAAAAAATTGCGTTTTATTTTGATTTTTGGAAAGCTAGAAAATAGTATTTCCAGCAATATTTTATTAATAAAGGTTTTCCCAAAAGCATTAATTGGTGCCTTAGATTAGACGAACTATTATTTTTAAACTTAGTTAGTTGACTCACCGTTCCCTTAGTGGCAACAGCTTGCTGCCAGCTCCACCGGCGACGCCACCGCCACTGCCCAGATTGGACACCTTGAGCGGTATCTTGACGCTGTCTGAATCGCTGCCGCTCTCGGCTCCCGATCCCCCGCTGCCAGCGGTGCAGCTCCGTGCCTGTCGCTGCTTTTGCTGCTGCTGCTGTTGCTGCTGGAGCTTGTTGGTCATAATGCCCATATTGCCACTGCCCGGTACCTGGTGGTTCTGACGACCCGACGAGGTCGGTCGCTTTATGTTGCGTCTCTCGGCCGGCACAACGCAGCTGCGATTGTGATCGGCGGCCGGCAGGACGTTCATCAGGTATTGACCCATATTTTCAATTTCACTAAAATGCCCGTCACCATCGCTGGCGCCACCAGCACCGGCGGCGCACTCCTCCAGCCCGAAACCGCCATCGATGCCCATGTGGACATCGGCGCTGCAGAGGAGCGGTGAACAGAGGACACTACCATTCTGCTGCTGCTGCTGGGTATGATTCTGCTGCTGTTGATTCTGATTCTGGTGGTGCTGCTGCTGCTGATGAGTATGTTGCTGCTGCTGCGGATGCCTCTTCTGATGGTTGTGATGCGTGGCCGAGTGGCTGCGCTGGTGGTGATGCTGCTGATAGTGCGGATGATAGCCCCCTGAGCCGAGTCCCAGCGAGGTTGGGTTCTTATTCTGGTTGCAGAGCAGGCTGCTGCCGAATGTTGCGCCGAATTTGGTGTCCCGATGGGTGCCATCTAACGAGATATTCGATAGGAACGAGATCGCAGCCAGTCTGCGTCTGTGTCTCGTCTTGTTGAGCGAACTTGCCATTAGGCGATTAACCCTGAGTTACGAAGCGAGTTTAACCGAAGAGGGATTTGTTGGGATTCGCGATTTGGGTTGGGTTCAGTCCCGGAAAGCTAGGTGGAATGTATAGGTTGCACTTTTCTGGAACAGTCTTTCTATCTTCTTTTCCTTTGCACTTACAAACGGGTTTTATGTATGGATTAACTACTATTATTATTTACTGCCTGCTGTTTTTGTATTATTCTTTTTTTTTTCTTTGACTTGATCAATTAAGTTTTTTAGTCTCTAAACTAGCAGACAAATTAAAAAACAAACTACTTGACCGCGACATGGTGACAGATTTAAGCACTTTTTACGGAGGGAAGAGAAAAAAAATTGATTTGGTTGTTGCACTTTTTTAAGCACTTTTATTAACTAGCGTTTATGCGTCGTTGCGTGGCTTTTTGGCTGCAAGTAGAAATAAGAATAGAAGGGAAACATGGAATCAATAAATGCGGCGATATAAAGCAGCGTGCGGAAAGCTGCTTTTTGGCTAAAAAAAGTAAGCTTTGGCAGGGTATTTTTTGTGGGGAATCCAGATTCAGTGTGTTGGGTTGCCATGGCGACACATTTTGTTATTTTATATATTTAGATTTGTTTGTGTAAAGATTTTTTTTTTTTTTTCCTTTATCTGAAATTGTATTTATTGTTTCCTTAATGATTAAACTCAGAAATACTTGAATACTTCTAGTAACAACATTTATAGCCGCCTTTCAAAAGGTTTCTTCATAATTTAAGACAGCGATGGGCACCGAAAGTCCAGAATGGAGCATAGTTGTATGTTAACAGAATTTATCTTTTAAAAATTATGCCAACAAAATATTTTTAAATATTATTTTCTGTTAAGTGGAGTGGTAGGGTATATTTTCTTAATTAATTATTTAAAATTAAAGATTATAGAAGGAAGGATGTTTTGCAAATATTTCCTTCAAATGAAATACAAATATTTTGTGCTAATTTTTATGATTTTTCTAAAAAATATATTATTTGGAAGACAAACAATAAATTAAGGGAATACTTGTTAAGGACATTTTTAAAGGATTAACTATATTTAACAGAAAACCTTTGCTTTTGACACTGATTTTGGCAAACTGGATCTCAAAGTGAGAAAACTCCGCTTTGCCAACGACAAAGAAAGCTTTCGCTGGCTGCGAAAAAAGCTGCATGCAGCTCAAAGCTGCAGAAAGCCATGATTTCTGACAACATTGTTGTTGTTGCTGCTGCTGTTCGGCTCAGTGTGCCACTTTTGTGGGTGGCGAGACAGAGAAAGAGAATCCTCCGATAGAGAGAGCGAAAGAGAGTTTAAACCGGCAACGAAAAATCTCGAAGCGGTTTTCCGCACTTCTGTTTACACTGCAATTCCGAAGGCGATGAGGAGGCCGGGAGACCCTTGAAATGCCCGAAAAATGTTCCGCTAGCAAGGCGGCACTCTCGAGCACTCTCTGGAGTGGAAAATTTTCCAGAACCGAAACTAAACAGCTGTTTAGCAGCAGGAACAACAACAACAAAAAACCGGGAAGATACTTTTCCGGGGGTTGGTTTTACTCGGTTTCCCCAGGCTAATTGGATTTTTGTTTGGCGAGCCAATTGGAATGCCGCACGGCGCGCACAAGTTTGAACCTGTCCGAAAATCAATGCAGGAACGAACAAGTGTGTGCGAAAAGTATTGATGACACACAAACACACTAATAAATGCGAGAGTGACGTGTGTTTTTCTTTTGGTTTTCTTACTTACCACTCGGTATCCGTTTTATCACTACTTTGTATTCGCTCGTCGTTTGATATTCGGTTTATGCTGAGAAATGTTTCAAGCGCGTCATTTTGAGCTATTTATAGTGGGAATAGACTTTGATTTTTTTGCCTTTTGGCTGCCAACTCGCCTGCGCCTCCTCTCCCTCTCTATGGCTCTCTTTCACCACCTAACCACCTCTCTTTTTTTGTAGCGCCTGTGTGTGTTTGTGTGTGTGTGCACTCACGCAGCTGCCTTCGTTGCGTAAATTATGCAAAATGCAGGCCAATTACAAGATGTTTACAAAAACTTCTCAACGAAGCGGGTTAACTCGATTGATTGCGAATTGTTGGGAGCGCGGTCAGTGGACTTTGCGAAATACGCGAACGTTATGAAAATCAAAAAATCGGCGGCAGCGACGAAAACATCAGCAGACGGGCTAGAGCTGTCAAAACTTCGATACTGATGTATCGATGAAGTGCAATCGAGGCTGTCAAAACATCGTTGCTGCTATCGATACTATCGATGGTTAACGAAAGGCGATACATCGGTTTTTATTTCCAACGTCGATGGTTTTATTAGGGTTCTTTGCCCTTTAGCATTTCAGAAAACACTTTTCTTGTTTTTTAAAGATATTTAAATTAATTAAATTCACCTGAGCACTTAAAATAAATGATGGGAACAGAGAACGGGGGTATCGATATACCTACGTGACTTCCATCCCTAGTTGTCTTCAATGCAACTCTGGAATAAAAGCACAGCGGGCATTTTGAGTGGTAAGCGAATCGTAATTTTTCCAATTACAATTCAATAGAAATGTATTTCATTTAGATGGGCTACTATTTATCTTTCGGAGACCGCTTCGCACTTGAAATCAATGGTCGCGGAGGTACCCATATACCTGGAGGCATCCGGGAACGCAGAGGTCCACGCGTACCGTATGGCGGCATCTGGGGCTTTGGTCCTACCTCTTTAGGGGATAGTCCACGGTTGGTCGATAGTCTACGGATGATACGAAATCGCGGACGGCAGGCAATTCGGGACCAGCGGCCCATACCTGAGCGGCAGCCCATGTCGGAGCAGCAGCCCATGCCGGAGCAGCAGCCCATACCGGAGCAGCAACCGATACCGCAGCAGGAGGACATACTCGAGCAGCAGCCCGTACAGGAGCAGCAGCCAATACCGAAAGAGCAGTTGAAACCAAAGGAACAGGCTTAAAAAACACTAAAATTTACATAGGCATATGTATATATAAACAAACTAAATATAAAATGGCACATTGACAATATTCAATCTTGTCATTTATTAAATTTTGCTTAAAGCCTAGTCATCGCCGAAAAGTGTTTCTAAGCATTAAGAGAGAGCGAGAGGACGACTATTGACCTCTCGTTTTGTTCTTTCGGGAGATAACAGGCAACTAGTTAGTTGTTTAAAAAAGCTTGAAAAAAAGAATACACTCTGCTTTAAATGAGATAAAAAGCTATTCAAAAAATAAGAAGTACTTGAATGTTAATAAGGTTTTTTAAAGCAAGCTGCAGGATTTCTTTTTGGCAGTTTCGAACAACGATTAGCTATTAAATAATAGAACACATCTGAATTATTTTAACCTTTAATTAATTTGTAACTAATTAATTTGAAATAAATTTAAATCAAAATTAAAATTTTTCAAACCAAAATTCGGTATTTTGTTAGTATTTTATTTTACACTCTTTTCGCACCCAAGGGGCAACCTTGTACAAACAGCTGTTTTCGTGGACGCGCATGAGAAAAATTGTTTGCGGCTTTTCGTGTTGTGAAAATAAAATCGTTGAAAATGGCAGCGAAAACGAATCAATCGCTGAATATAGAGATTAATTTTGTAAGTACTGTATTTCGGACATAGGTTACTGTATATGCAACATAATTTCTCTCCCCAGGACGAGGAGGATGTGCCGTACGAAGAGGAAATTCTGCGGAACGCTTACTCTGTGAAGCATTGGCTGCGCTACATAGATCACAAGGCCAAGGCACCGAATAATGGCGTTAATCTGGTGTACGAGCGGGCTCTGAAGGAGCTCCCCGGCAGCTACAAGATCTGGCACAACTATCTGCGGACCCGGAGGAAGCAGGTGCGCGGCAAAATACCCACGGATCCCATGTACGAGGAGGTGAACAGCGCCTTCGAGCGCGCCCTTGTCTTCATGCACAAAATGCCACGCATCTGGATGGATTATGGCGCCTTTATGACCGCCCAATGTCGCGTGACCCGCACCCGCCACGTCTTCGATCGCGCTCTGAGGGCGCTGCCCATCACGCAGCACGGGAGGATCTGGCCGCTGTATCTGCAGTTTGTGCGCCGCTTCGAGATGCCGGAGACGGCGCTGCGCGTGTACCGCCGCTACCTGAAGCTCTTCCCCGAGGACGCCGAGGAGTATGTGGACTATCTGCAGGAGGCGGAACGGCTGGACGAAGCTGCCCAGCAACTGGCCCACATTGTGGACAATGAGCACTTTGTGTCCAAGCACGGCAAGTCCAACCATCAGCTGTGGAACGAGCTGTGCGACCTCATCTCGAAGAATCCGCACAAGGTGCACTCGCTCAACGTGGACGCCATCATCCGCGGCGGTCTGCGGCGCTACACCGACCAGCTGGGTCACCTCTGGAACTCCCTGGCCGACTACTACGTGCGTTCCGGGTTGTTCGATCGCGCCAGGGATATCTACGAGGAAGCCATCCAGACGGTGACCACTGTGAGGGACTTCACGCAGGTCTTCGACGAGTACGCGCAGTTCGAGGAGCTGTCGCTGAACAAGCGCATGGAGCAGGTGGCCAGCAATGAGTCGGCCACCGAGGAGGACGACATCGATGTGGAGCTGCGCCTCTCCCGCTTCGAGTACCTCATGGAGCGTCGTCTCCTCCTGCTGAACAGCGTGCTGCTCCGCCAGAATCCGCACAACGTGCACGAGTGGCACAAGCGGGTGACCCTGTACGAGGACAAGCCCGCCGAGATCATCAGCACGTACACGGAGGCCGTGCAGACGGTGCAGCCCAAGCAGGCGGTGGGCAAGTTGCACACACTCTGGGTGGAGTTCGCCAAGTTCTACGAGGCCAACGGGCAGGTGGAGGACGCACGGGTGGTCTTTGAACGCGGCACCGAGGTGGAGTACGTCAAGGTGGAGGATCTGGCCGCCGTGTGGTGCGAGTGGGCCGAGATGGAGCTCCGTCAGCAGCAGTTCGAGGCGGCCCTCAAGCTGATGCAAAGGGCCACGGCGACGCCGAAGCGAAAGGTTGCCTATCACGACGATACGGAGACGGTGCAGGCGCGTCTCCATCGCTCCTTGAAGGTGTGGTCCATGTACGCCGACCTGGAGGAGTCCTTCGGCACCTTCAAGACCTGCAAGGCCGTGTACGAGCGGATCATTGACCTGAAGATTTGCACGCCGCAGATAATCATCAACTATGGCATGTTCCTCGAGGAGCACAACTACTTCGAGGAGGCGTACCGCGCCTACGAAAAGGGCATAGCCCTGTTCAAGTGGCCTAATGTGTACGACATCTGGAACTCGTATCTAAGCAAGTTCCTGGAGCGTTATGGCGGCACCAAGCTCGAGCGTGCGCGGGATCTCTTCGAGCAGTGCCTGGACCAGTGTCCCGCCGAGCATGCCAAGTACTTTTACCTATTGTACGCCAAGCTGGAGGAGGAGCATGGTCTAGCCAGGCATGCCATGTCCGTCTACGATCGCGCCACCTCCGCCGTGAAGGAGGACGAGATGTTTGACATGTACAACATTTTCGTGAAGAAGGCGGCCGAGATCTATGGCCTGCCGCGCACTCGGGAGATCTACGAGAAGGCCATCGAGTCGCTGCCCGAGCAGCACATGCGCCACATGTGCGTCAAGTTTGCGGAGCTGGAGACCAAGCTGGGAGAGGTGGATCGGGCCAGGGCCATCTACGCCCATTGCTCGCAGGTAAGAGCTTAGAATTCTTTCAATTTTAAATCCATTTTTATTTCTTTATTAACTATTTGTTTAGGTTTGCGATCCCCGCATCACCGCCGACTTCTGGCAGACCTGGAAAGAGTTCGAGGTGCGTCACGGCAACGAGGACACCATGCGCGAAATGCTGCGCATCAAGCGCTCTGTACAGGCCACCTACAACACGCAGGTCAACATGATGGCCGCCCAGTTCCTCAATACGAATGGGACGAATGGCACAGCTGCCGATGCCGGTGCTGGACCGGATGCCATGCGGCAGCTGGAGGAGAAGGCGCGTCAGCAGGCGGCGGCGGCTGCCGAGGCTGCCAAACAGAAACCCTCGGAGAAGGCCGCTTCCAACATCATGTTTGTGCGCGGCGAAACGCAGGGCGGGGCCAAGGACAAGAAGGACACGGTGGTCAATCCCGATGAGATTGACATTGGTGACAGCGACGAGGATGAGGAGGAGGAGGAAGATGAGAACGAGGGCGGCAACCAAGAGAACCAAGCCAGCGAGGCGGCAGCCACAAAAACCGATGACGAGGGTCTCGTGATGAAGAAGCTGCGCTTCGAGCAAAAGGCCATTCCCGCCAAGGTCTTTGGCAGCCTCAAGCCCTCCAATCAAGGCGACTCGGATGAGGAGGAGTGATTTATGCGATCAATGATTTGTGTTTAGGCTTAAAATATAAACAAATACAAAATAATATAAAACGAGTTTAAGCTTGAATGAAGTTGGCTTTCCAAACAGTGTCACCAGCCTCGGGAATCCCTTTCACTTACTCTACCCTTTAGCTTACAGAAGGAACACACTCTGCTTTCTGTCCAAAATTCATTAGAAACTTTGTGTCAATAATTTCGTTTATATATTTCCTCGACTAACTCAACCGGAAGTGCGCTCTTCCCGGCGCTGACCGGCAACCAGAGATCGTGTAACCTCCCAGCTATGGCAGCCACACGCATGATGAACGCCCTCCAGCGGAGCCTTAACCTGTACCGGAGGATTCGGCTGGCCAGCACCAATCAGTCGGGACTCCGTTCGTGGGATCTGCGGCTGCATCGGGGAATGGCGGACAAGTGCGAGCCCGATGCGGTGATCAAGGGCGTGGTGGTGGGCATGTACGAGAAGGATGGCGACAAGGAGCCCAAGATGACGCCCAGCGCCGAGAAGTTCGACGACCGGACGCAGGGCAAGGTATCGGAGCTGGTGCGCGAGGCTGGCCTACGCGGCGACCTGGGCCAGGGTAAGGTCTTCACCAACGTGGACGCCGAGTTCCGGGCCGTGGCTGTGGTGGGCCTGGGGCCGGAGGGCGCCGCCTTTAATGACCTGGAGAATATTGACGAGGGCATGGAGAATGCCCGCGTGGCCGCCGGCGTGGGAGCTCGCGGCCTGCAGCTCCAGGGTTGCACCGAGGTGTTTGTGGACGCCATGGAGTACCCGGAGCAGGCCGCCGAGGGCAGTGCCCTGGCCATCTGGCGCTCGAATACCAACAAGCGGAGAGTGGACCGCATTCCGATACCCAAACTGCATCTCTACGACTCGCCGGATGTGGATGCCTGGACAAGGGGCCTGTTCAAGGCCGAGTCCCAGAACCTGGCCCGCCGGTTGAGTGATGCTCCGGCCAATCAGATGACTCCAACCATCTTCGCCCAGTCCACGGTGGACGCCCTGTGCCCGTGCGGCGTTGCTGTGGAGGTGCGTACCATGGACTGGATCGAAACGAATCACCTGAACTCCTTCCTGATGGTGGCCAAGGGCAGCTGTGAGCCGCCGGTGATCCTGGAGGTCAGCTACTGCGGCACCTCGCCCGAGGATCGGCCCATCCTGCTGCTGGGCAAGGGCCTGACCTACAACAGCGGGGGCCTGTGCCTGCGGCCCAAGAACTGCCTGCACATGTATCGCGGATGCATGGCCGGAGCGGCGGTCTGTGTGGCCGCCGTCCGAGCGGCGGCTGCCCTCTCGCTCCCGGTGAACATCACCGCCGTGCTGCCGCTGTGCGAGAACATGCCCTCCGGCATGGCCGCCAAGCCGGGCGATGTGGTCACCCTGCTCAATGGCAAGACAATGGGCATTGTGGACACGAGCAAGGCCACTGTCTTGGTAATGGCCGATCCCCTACTGCATGCCCAGACCACCTTCAAGCCACGTCTGGTGGTGGACATTGCCACCGCGGGCTATGGCGTGTGTGCCGGTCTGGGAGGATCCGCTGGTGGATTGTTTAGCAACTCCAACTTTGTGGCCAAGCAGTTCGAGAGGGCTGGGGGACTGACGGGCGATCGACTGTGGCGTCTGCCCCTGTGGCGCTACTTCAAGCAGCTGGTGACCCCCAATCGCACCTTCGACATCAGCAACCGGGGCCGGGGTCCCGCCTCCAGCTGCATTGCCGCCGCCGTGCTGCACGAGCTGGTGCCGTGCGCGGACTGGGCCCACATCGATATCCGGAATGTGGGGATGCTGACGCGCTACAATCCCTTGCCGTATCTGCTGAAGGATACCATGACCGGGCGACCCACCCGCACGATCATCCAGTTCCTCTACCAGATGGCATGTGGCGACAAGTGATCTGCTGATGTGGCGTCTTTTTTATTCTTTTTACTGAGGTTTTGTGTTCGTTATTGGTTTTTAAGTTTTTTTTTGTATTCTTTAGTTTATCCCCATGTCCCAGGCTTGTCCAAAATTTAATGTTTAGTTCCAGAAGGTTAAGGATGAATCCTTGTAAGCCTCTGTTCTGCACAGAATTAAATGGTTTGAAGTGCCTGAATTATTGGGATTTTATTTATATTTACATCCTGTAATTATTGCGATGTATGGAGGTTTCAACCTGATCCCTTTTCCCTCAGAAACTGTCACTTTTGGTTCACTTAATTGAGCGAGAGTGCGAAATGGGAGCAGGGAAAGTGTTTTGTATACATTTTACTACTCCAAGCCTCCCCCCTTTACCTCCCTCGTCTTCGCCCTGCTTTCCTTTTGACCCTTTTGTTGTTGCGAGGGCGGCTTATTAGCCTAATTGCGTGAAGTTGGCTTTAATGAGTCGAAAAACGGTGCCAGGCCTGGCCCCCACAAAAGGCCACAAAGCAAAAGCCGCTGGCCTGTTGTGGCTTTGAATTTATGACACGGCTTTAATGGGTTAACTGGGTTAATGCTCATCCCTCAGCTCATCAACTATCCGGCTCACTCCAGTCCTTGGTCCCTTCTAGCTATAGTTCTTCTCTGGCTGGAATTTTTGACAATTAAGCCAGCATTTCGGTCCAATTTTTTGGAAGGGGGAGAACGTTGCGGATAGCAGAGGATTTTTGCCACTTGAGAGGAAAAGCTGGCAAGGGGCGCCCAGTGACTATCTTAATACGGCGACATTTTGCACAAGTCATTAGGCCCTCTGCGAGAAATTATCATTTTTGAAGCATTTTTGAATCATTTTTGCATTTTCCAATTTGAAAAATACACTTTAAAGGGAAGGGGTATGCTTAGTTTTATATAATAATATATAATAATATTTTTAGGAACTGTTTTAACGAATAAACTAATTAAAATTCGAAATTATACAAGAAACCCTATGTTTCTGGAAATAATTACTTAAAGTTCCTTTATATATCATTTCCTCGTATATTTTCTTTGAAGAAAGAACATAGATATTTAATTAAATTATAAACAAAAATTGGCTATATTTCATACTAATCTATAAAAGAATATATCCATATAACAAGATATGGGTATTTAAACTCAATTTCTTCGCCATTTTTCTCATAAAAACAAATATATTTTATTTGAAAAATATTTGTAACTATATTTAAAAATTATTTATAAGACAAAATATCCAAATAAAAAGATATAAGGATTCTAAATCCATTTCTTTACAACTTTTTTCAATAAAATAAATATTAATTTATTCTCCATATACCTCACCCCCCTCTTGACATCGAGCCTGCTAAAACAACGCATAAAATAATAATATTTTATATAGAAAATCGTATATTTAAAGACTTATAGCAAAACTAAGAGCACTTCCCAATTCGGCTTTCCCTTCTCCCGCGATAAGCACTGCTTCCTTCCCCACTTAATGCGTCCCAGCAGCTGATAAGTCCGGGACTTCCCCTCGGGTTGGAGTGCAGCCAAATGAATTTGCTAATGAGCAATCAGGCTTGAAAAAAAATATGCAAGTCGACCGAGGGCACTTTAAAGAGTCTCCTTTCGTCGTCACCCCCACCGGCCACCACCAGGAGCGGCAGCGTTAATCATTTACAGCATCGCCTGCCGCAACACCAGCCACAAAAGCCCAAATTATGATTATTTAAAGGCAGAACGTGGAAATTAGCGGTGGCCATTCCGAGATTCGGACAGTTGCCAAGGCAGCAGCAGCGGGTTCGGTTTTTCGGTCTTTCCTTCCAATTCCAATCCCATCGGCCTGGTTTGGCCGCCGACCAAGAGTGCAAAAAAAAATGTATAAAAAAATGAACAGAACAGAGAAAATAAATGAAAATGAAATCCTTTTTGGCGGCTTGGTGTGTTTCGGGTGGGTGTCCTGGACTAGAAAGAATTGCAATTGTGATAAAATTCAGCGTAACTAATGCCGACCACAGCAAAATGCGATAAATCGCTGGTTGGGTTCATGGTTATATCCTTATAGAAGAGAGTCCATTGATTTTATTAACTGGAAGGGAAGTGATTAATGAAGGTTAATGTGTTCTAAAAGTATTTATATTTAGAAAGATATTAATTTATTTTTCTATTTATTAAAAACTAAATAAATGTGTGCCTTTTTAGTGGCTTATATATTGTATATATTGTTACTCGGTGTTATTATATTTTATATTTAAGTTAATTCCCATTAATTTTAAAATAATTCTTTTGAATTAAGATTGTTTGTGTTGCTAAATAAATGAAAAAATATTATAAAAGGTTAATGCGTTGAATAAGTATTTTAAGTGGATTTTTATATTTTTTATAAAACACATACATGTAGAATTTACTAGTAGCTTATTCTTTTTGTTATTGTTATTCTGTGTTATTATATATTATATATTTAAATGAATTCATGTCTTTTATAATTGTTTTCTTGGAATACTCTTATTATAATGCTTTTTATATATTTTAAAGAATTTTATCAACTGTTTAAATTATATTTTTGAACTAATTTTGACTTTAGAAGGTATATTTAGCGAAATAAAAATAAAACCTAGTCTCTACCATCCTTATTCATTATATAAAATATGGTCTAGCTAGATTTTCTAACCCATTAGGGCATCTTTTGCTTCCATCTGATGAATTAACCCGCTCGTCTTGGCTATCGCTTGGCTCGATTTTGGGGGGAAGGGTTACGGATGGCTGTTGCCTTTTGCGGTTGGGTCTCCGGACTGCGGACTACGGACCCCGGACAGTTTGTCCCCGGCTAAACTTTTGTCGACTTTTGCGCGGCTTTTCATTCTCGCGCCCCCGTCCGTCGGTTCCTCACTTCCGCTGCTTTTACCTTTTTTTGCTTTGTATTTTTTGTTATTTTGTGATTTTGTGGGTGTCTCTGTCTGTACTTTTGCTTTGTTTCCTTTGGCCCGCCGCGCCGAAGAGATTTAGTTTCGCTGGAAATGATAATTTTCACTTGAGTGAGCATGTGAAAATGGGGGTAGGGGGTGGGCTTGGGTATATCTGTTATAAATTGCCAATTAATGGCGGTGCCTGGCTCTGGGGCGCATTTTATTTGCATTTCGATTCGCTTCCCAAACAATACAGAAAGCCAAAGACATGTCGTGTGTCACGCTGCGTATACTTGATATTTGAATGGTTCTTCGCTTTTAGCGCATTCTTCGGTCACTGTGCCGGTGGTTCCTGTTCTGGTGCTTTTTTGCCACCAAACCTGATACGCTTCAGTTGACCATCCGGCACTGAATTCAAATGCAGTCGATCTAGGCCCCCGCCGTATCCCGGTCCAGCTTCCCTCGATTTTTTGGTCAAGCGTCGTGCTAAATTCGTTGCGGTTTTTGCGGTTTCCTTGGCCCGTTCTTGCCCAGCGTTGTTTTCGTCCCTCAAACTGCTCAAAATAAATATACACGACGAAATGGAAGCGGCCCGAATCCGGTTCATTTGCAAATTGCGATAGCAACTGCAAAAAAAAGGAGAGAAAAAATCGAATAGCGAATGAATAATTGAGCGTGTGCGGTGAATATGAATGAGTGTACGCCGGAAAAATATCTGAAACCGAAACCGATCGAACTTAAGTCTTATAAAATCGATATTTAAGCTAACTAGCCCTAAACTTGATAAATTTCTTGTATAAATAATTATTAACATTCTCTCTGGCGTTAAAGACAAATTTTCAGACCCGAACTTTAACACTTTTCTTTTCCTAATTAATTTATTTTAAATATTCCTTAATTTATGCCTGAATATTCTCTAATTTTCAACGACCAAGCATTATTTCTTTAAAATATTTCTCATTTTCCAAAGTGTATCGATAAAAACTAGAAATTGCAATTGATTTTAATCCCTTAACCACAAGACATTCCAGCCAGGGCCCAGTTTTCAGCTTAAATTCGTCTATAATTCCTTGATAATTTATTGAAATTTTCAAGGGATTAAAGAAAAACACAAATCAAATCATATAGCAATTAATTTCTAAATCCGCTTCCGCTCTCCTCAACCACCACTTAAACCCCTTTTCGAGCTAATCACATTTCGTTTATCGTCAGTTTTATTTTAGTTATTGCTTGTTAAACAAGCAGCGAGAGACAGACAAATAAATTATGGCCCATCTAACGTTCCATCGAACTATGCATTACGCATACGACCCGTTGGACGTCGGCCATCGATGCCGATGCCTTCGTATCTAACGGTACATAAAACTGTCTGGGCAAAATGCTAAACAAATGGCCAACAACAAGTTGGACAGTGCATAAACATGGCATAATATTAGGCGACTTGCTGCTGCTGCTGCCGCCCAACCAATAAATGGCAACAACAAATTATGTTTATTTATTTATTTTTAACACTGCCTTCCCTCTTCGCTGGCTGATGATAAGCCTGTCCTGGCCTGGCCTGGCCTGGCAATCGGATGATTCGGCTAATGTATACGTGCATAAATCGAATATATATTTGCACAACAGAAGGTACAGTCCAAGGCTTAGATATAGGTTTTTTTAAAAATCAGGAAATTTGATTTATTTTATTTTATTTTATTTTATTTAGAGTTTTCTTGGCCAGATTAACATAAATTATATAACACTTTTAACTTATATACAAAAGGGTGGTTCCGCGGAGCACTTGGTCTCTGTAAACGTCTTATTATTTGGTCCTTCGAGCCGGACGGACCAACAGAACCCATTTTGAAAAATTCGTATAATTCTTTACTTTCACAAGTTTTTAATAAGTCTACAATCATGTCAAGCAGCTTTATATTTGGCTTTATATCGCCGGCTATTATAAATAAAATTGCCAAATTAAAGTGCTCGATCTGGTTCAGCCTACCAAACACTCCCACATAGCCCCCCCAGTGTCTCCTTTTACCCAACCTATATGTGCTCCATAGCTCAATTGCATTTTTGGCATTTTCGTTTATTGTGCAAATTGCATTACGAAGGCGTTCCCAGAAAGGATATCTCCACCGACAATTGTGGCTGAATATATTGAATAATTATAGCCAGAGAATATTTCAAAGGTGAAAGCCGTTGCTGGAACTGTTTTTTTTTAAGCAATTCAGTGCAATGGAAATTGGTGAAAAAAATAAATAAAATATATACATATTTCTGGCATTCAAGTGTTAATATACACACGCATAACGGCATAATTTACAAATGGTTGTCGGCTTTTTATATTTTCACTTTGCATTCCCAATAAGACCGAGAGAGAGGCTGCATATAAAAAATAAATATGCGAATATCTTGTGCATTTCCAGAGATGAAACGTCCTCCATGGAGTACCCGGAGTACCCACTCCCCAGCCCAATCCCGGTGCTGCCATTCGCATCCCAATTGAGCCAGACTCCGTGCTCTGGCCGCAATGGAAGGCATTAAAATTAGTTTATTTGAGCCCGGCCGATGTGCCGATGGGCGTTCCCAATCGGAGCACTCCGTGACCTCCCACCCAATGCAGGCATTGCATTGCTCATACGCAGTGTGTCCCCCTTATCGGCTGCATTGTTTACCGTCGTCTGTCTGGCCATTGGTTATTTATTTAAAGTAATTATTGCGAGAGATTTTATGTTAAACAAGTTATCTCTTAAGAGGATTACATAGGACAAATTTCCATGCCTTTCATAATTCATAAATTAGAACCCGCAAATAAGTCAGTGACCAAAAATAAAGGCTCCTAAAAAAATAAAGACAGCTCCCCCCACGCCTTGATTTATGTCCAAAAAATGCATTTATTTATTTAACGCAAAACAATGCATTTGTCGAGAGAGGAATTCATGTGAAATTGCCGGGCATCGTCAGCAACGTCATTGTCATCATCAACATGCAATTGATTAATGGCCGTGCAAATAAATTATGGCAGTTTATTTAGCCACATTGTGTGTGCGGCGAGGCAAAAACGTGGCCATTAAAAAACTGAAAACCGAAAATCTATGGCCTACAAAGAGCGCCCATTAATTTCGACAAACTTGTCAAATTCAAAAGTCCGGAAATGTCGCATTACACAAAGAAAGAATATTTGCAGTTCAAACTATTCGACGATATTTATTGACCAACTGATAAGCACCCAGCAAACACAGGGCCAAGCCCATTACACGATCGAGTTGGTGCCTGGAGCAGCCGTTACAGGGTATCATCCCGACACGGGAGGTGCAGACGCAGGCCTCCACATGCATGCCGTTCTCGTAGGTCTGTTGGTAGCAGCCATTGCTCGCATTCACCATGGCGCACATGTACGTGGTGTTCAGGACTGAAATTTTGAGTGTATTAAATAGTTTATTAATTATTTTAAAACAAGCAATAACACTCACTTCCGCCCTTGAAAATGTAAGAATACTTGACGCACGAATAAGCATCGGACATTTGGCATAGATACTGCTCCCGATCCTCGGTGGTATTTAGCCATAAAGCTTTCACATCCGGAACCGTATTGTTGGCTATTGGAGAAATATTATAAAAAAAGTATGGGATATATTTGTAATGTAAGAAATCATTTAAACTGATTTAGCTCATAATTTGTTACAATAATTAAATTAAAAGTAAAGCAAATAACTCTCTGCTCTAAACCATTAATGTAATTACTCAGATTATTTATGACTAATTTAATTGCATTTTTTTTACAAATCAAATAAAGGGAAACGGGGGAAATAACAGATTAAAATTTATATTTATTTTAGACAGATTAAATGAGTCATATAATTATTTATGATTATGTGAATTATTTTTTTACTTCGAATTTAAAGACATAACTACATAAATGAGTCATAAAATTATCTATGATTATTTTAATAATTTTTTTAGTCGGAATTCAATGATATAAATCTCTTGACTTACGTGTTACCACCAAAGGCTCTACGCAGGGAATATCATTGAAGTCGCCCACTCTGGAATCACAGGTCTCTGTCACAATGTTGGATTGATTTTCATAGGCACCAATCCAAGTAAAGCGAAAGCACTGCGGGGCTTTTACAGGAATAAAAGAAATAATTATAATATAGTTATTTTTTTCCAAAAATGCGCTCACTTTCAGCCTGCAGATGACAAGCAAACAGGAGCAATGGCAGCCAAAATCGAAGCAACTTCAGTGGCATTGCCGATAAGATAGCTTATTTCGGGGAATATTTTCGTTCTTATATATTCTTTTTATTGGGGAAGCTCCGACGTTGCCTCTGCGAAAGACAAACTGATAATGCTGCGATGGCAATCAAAACCGATCGATCGATGGAGAGATTGTGGCACTTATCAGTGAAATTACCTTCAATTACTGTGAAGAAAATTATTAAAGACTTAAAAAGAGTTTTAATAATAATAAAGGGATTTTAAATCAAGAGATTTTGAAGAGTTCAGTGAGTCAGAAATTATTACTGACCGATTAAAAATACTAAAGAGTTTATAATAGTTAATTTAAATAATATACAATAATATATATTATATCTACTAAAAAAATTGTATTAAATTTCTTAATCATTTAATTATAGTCAAACTTTATAATTTGTCAGAAATAAGGCTGTGAATGATAACTTTTTTCAAGCCAACCTGAGCCTCTTACCTTTTATTTACATTATCAGCATTTCCGAGTGCGCTTCGATTGCAATAAAAAAACGGTAAGCGTTTGTTTGTTATCTCTTTCCTCCGTTGCCTTTCTTCCCTTTTTGCCCTCTCGATAAACAAAGAAAGTGTCATAAATATTGTAAATAATTTTTGGGACTTCAATACCAATGTTTTCCTTTGACAGGCCAAGGGAGAAAACGGAACGAGATGAAAAATGTATGCAAATGGCATTTAATTAAATTCACACAATCGAGGCGGGTCTCTGTCGCAGGGGAAACAATTAAACAGGAGGAGGAGTTGGTAAAATTTTTAACTAAACTCTGCAAATTGCATTTGTTGTTAATTGTTCAACTGTCCTCCTCGGGTCCATCGTGCCGAGTACGAGCCACAGCCTTTGCTCTCGCAAAATGAGTTTGAAAACAAATAAAAATGTCAAACGAATGAATAAAAGTTGTCTAATTTAATTTGTTTAGCAGGCAGGAGCGCCGGCAGGAGCAACGGCAGGAGCCGGAGTATTTGGACACTGACTCGCACAAGTACTCACACACTCACGTAGTTGCAAAACATTTTCGCAAATTGAATAAGCACGAAAATTTGTGTGCGGCATCGTCCTGCGCTGCGCTTTGGCCCCATTCCTTTCCAGTGTTCCAGTATTTTTTAAATTTAATTTTTAATTGCTCAAAACAATTAAAATTTATTTGCAATTTTGTGTGTGTGTGAGTGTTGTGTGTGTGTTTGGCTAACTTTTTCAGCTAAGCAAAACCAGCTGCCAACGAAATACGTGCCGAGTAAACTTTGACCGACTGTGTAAATAGCGAAATACAGCCAGGAATACACTATATACATATACATATATATTTTGTCAGACCAAATATAGCTATTTACACGTCCTCCGCCTTTAAGCGCCACTGCCTGCCACTGGCTCATCCATCAAATCAAAGGCAATGGCGGAGCCGAAACCTTTGAACTTTTCCAGTCAATTCACCGTTAACCGTTACATGATAAGCGCATTTCCCAGCGCGCTTTCCTTTCACCTATTTCCCCTCATCGCGTGGGCCATTGTCTTCCCAAGATGGATCACATGTGTCATTGGCCCGGGGGCCAGTATCAATCACATGGCGGAAATTAGCGTTAGTCACACATTTTCATTTTTCCGGGAAAGACCATTTTCAGACATGCGGAAAAAATGTCGCGTCAGATTTGGAAAATGCTTAACCGTGGAAAACTTGGGGTTTAATTATAAAAAGGAAATTTGAAGCATGTTTATGGGTCAAAAATATTAAAATTAAAAGCTTGTTTGCCAGGATCAGCATTTGATAATGGGAATTTTCTTAATGGTTTCTTATGATGCTTAAATATTTTATATAAAATGGAAACAAATTCCAATATCAGAGGATACAAGCTTCCATGAATTAATCGTAGTAAAATTTTAAATTTAGTGATGATTTAAATCAAATAAAAAATAATACATTTAAAAAGAACAAATAGTAAAACAAATTTGATTAATTTTTTATATTATGCATTTAGGAAAAATGCGTCCTGGTCTATAATTATATTCTATTTGGATGAAAAATGTGCTTTTTAAGAATTAATATTCAAATAAAATTTCTAAAATAAAATTATAAGATATTTGTAGAAATATTAAGCAACTAAAAAGCTTCGCTTTTCCTTATTCTACATCTTAGACAATTAATCCGACCTCGTAACTTTAACAACCTTAATTTGTGGTTCCCCTAACAGCGGTCGTAAAATTGCCTTACTTATAAGTACGGTTAATAAATTTTTTTGCTTAGATAGAAAGCAATAACATTTCGCCGCACTCATTAATTATGCAAATGTTTTGATTTGCTCCATGTTTCAGGCTTTCGGGGGCGAACAGCAAAAATTATGTTGCCAAAATGCAAATGTTTGCCAAGATGGTTGAGTTAGTGGGCGGAGGTCGTCGCAATCATAAAGAGTGCCATGTGATTAGCAGAAGCCGTTACAGCAGCGGCAGCAGCCTCTGGAAAGGCCGAAAGTTGTTAGCAAAACTGAATAGCCAAACATACACACACTCGTACTCACACTCTCCAGGCCATCATTCCTTTCTCGGGATATTGGGAACCCTGCTTTAACGAAAGCAAATGTCACTTGGGTCTTATGGCGGGCCTGCATAAAATTTGCATGCGATTAAAATTGATAAATTGCCAAAGAGGATGTGTAAATGCGAATGGTTCCTGCCCGAATGTCCCAAACGAAAGCCACATACTCACTCCATGGACCATCAGTGGGTTTCAATTATAAGGAAGGACACAGAGAAAAATTCAAGGAGTATTCTGTCAGGAATTTCCTGTATTAAGAGCACAGCAACTATATTATATGTACGTGATTCGTTGTGCCATATTTCTAGTTTCGGTTCTTATCTGAATCCGCACATCTTACAGCCACCTGGGATGCGACAACTAATGAACATCGCTTACAAGTGTAAGTAAAGAGGCTAATGTCTGTAAATTTAATAAGGCGTGCTGTTGTGAGAGGTCCTTTTCCGTACCGGTCCTTCATCGCTTCGCTTCTCCGCAGCTATTCTCCCGATGACTCCTCGCTAAACCGATTTGCTAAATTACAAAGTCTCCCTCTGTGTTGGGACCCACACACACACACCCAGCATCACAGGATCTTTTGTCCGACGCAGCACCTAAGTCGGGGACCTCGGCCTCGCCTCCTCCCTCTAATTACGCCGAGCGAGGCGCTGGCGAGTCCGGATCATTATGTCACCTGTACGAAAAATGCCGCACGTAATCCGGAAACGAGGCGAGCTCAGCGACGGGGCACGAAGTGGGGCTCATTGTACGGAAATCGCATTTGGGGCAGATAGCGCCGCCTAACTAACGACCAGTCAACTAATACGATTAGTGTCATAATGCAGAGTGTCATCCCAGCGGAGAAGCTGGTGGACTGAGAGAATTTAAGCACTAGTATTCATAATAAAATATTAGGAAATTATGTAATGCTTTTAGAGCTGTTAAGGGAATAATTTACAAGCTACATTTTATATTTAAAAAACCCATTCGAACCCATTACATTTTGTGACCGAATATAAATACCAAGTTCTAGATTATAATATTTAAAATTAAATTAATAATAATTAAAAGAATAATATATTTATATACCTCCTACATTTAATATTTGAAATAATATTTTTACATGTATCGTAAAAAAACATAAGTAACTCACTTATTTCCGTATGCGATTATATTTCCCATAAAACCCAGTTCTAGTTAATAAAAATAAAACCAAGTTTAATTTATAACATTTTTAAGCAACATATCAAATATTTGCTATTTTTTGGAGTCAATAAGATGTTAGAAAAATTGAAAACTCATAATTTAACAATAAGAAAGATTTGTTTTTTCGCAGTGTAAAAAGACGCAAATACCCTAAGCTCCAACTGCCAATTTCTTACTGTTTATTTTGACTGCTTGGCCGATTGCTTCTTCTTAATCGTATCGACTATAGTTTTGAGGTCGTAGTACGAAAATCGGTAATAGCTATAGTACTCTGGATTCTTGTAGGTCTTGCACTTCCCGGCATTGGGTCCCAGCGGCTCCCCTTTCTCCAAGATGCGGTAAGTGTCCGGCGGTATGAAGTCCGGTGTGGTAAAGGCCGTCGTGTTCAAGCTTTTGGGTGTGCACCCCTTAGGGTGATCACGGCTGTTCCGGGGGCTGGGTCCCAATCTCTTGGGTGCTTTTTTGGTATCCTTGCCATCCTTGGAGTAGTTCTTGCTTACTCTTAACCGTAAAAATTGGACACTTGGAACTTTGAGGAGTCTTATCCCCAATTTGACGGGCATTTAAGTAAGGTAAAGGGTTAGAAATTAAAAAAGATTTGGACGAAAAGTTACGGATAATTTTTGACAGATAATTTATTCTAGAAAGAGCTCTAGATAACATATTTATGGGAGCTTCGATGTGCCCTATGTACATTGGACTGTAAAGCTTTAAAATATTTCAGCATTTTCTTCAAAAATTGCTCTCCCAACTACCAAATCGCTTTCCCCTTTAAATATTTGTATAAGAGACAAAACTTAAGCCATACTAAAAAGTACTAAGCCAAACAGTTAGGACAAGTGCCGAATATGTTTATTTTCCCACGCCTCTTGGAAACTTCAGCCTGTCATAAACATGAAACTGGCCCGTTTTTAAGCCAAGCCCATAAACCAGGCACAAAAGCCAAATCACAAAGCACACGTTGAATAATTTCGATCATTAAACTTATTCCACTTAAAATCCATTCAGGATTTGCGGGGACACAACTTTAAGGGCGGACCGGAGCGGCGGCGGCAGTTGCGGAGATAAATGCCCCAACAACCCGAACGTTAACCCTCGACAATCAGCCAGGCCAGCCGCTATAGTAGACCCCCGGGCGGCGGTAAAGTTGGCAAAACTAACGTTGAACAACAGCAACGATGGCAATAAAAATCAGCAACAACCCAGAGCCGGTGAAATAAACGCTCAAGTGCTGAAAATTGTCAGCTCTTGGCCGAGGACAGGTAACACGGAAGGAGAGCTGCGTTGTCCTGAACGCTTTTTAATACACTCTCAAACCCACGCACGAGTGGTGGTCATTTGGCTATTTTCTGGATTATGGGTGGGAAAAAAAGCTAAATATTATTTTGTATTTATATCTATATGTATAGCTTATTATATATATTTATATTTATGTTTATAAGCACACATAAAAGGCGTGATCGTCCCTCTTGCTTAATAACATAAAGCGTAAGTTGTTGCAGGCATTGCACCTAAAATTCTCAAGTACGAATTCAGCGATCAACTTCTATATAAGTAAGGAAAGTTTTAAGGTTGAAAAAGTTTTAAGGTTGAGGAAAATTAGTTCTGATAAAGTTTCTTTCCTGAAAACTGACAAATATATATTTGAATACATAAATTATATTCAATAATTATAAATAATAAGGTTGCGTTTTGATTTATTTGAACTAAATTAGCCAACTAAGATCTCGAATCAAGAAAAATAATTACAAATAAATTTAGTTTAGAATAATAACAGATCACGTGAGATGTTACTTAAGAAAATAAGCTTTTAATAGCACATAATGCGCTGTTTTGTACAAATGTATTCATTTTATTTAATATTTATTTATCTTAATAATTTAATTTTTAATAGTTGTTCAAATTTGACTTTCGCTTAAATGTTACTTTTGCCATCACTGTGCCATTGCCCAGAGAGAAAAGATGGCGCACATAACAGCGGCGTCCCTGATTGTGGCTTGTAAATTTATAGTTTCACCAAGAAAATCGCGCTGGCAAACTTTTTACTTTTACTAGGTCTCTCTGCTCCGCACACTCACCAGCACACACACGCACGCAATTACATTTAACCCATGCCAGCGCGCCCACACTTAACCCACTCGCAGGAACTTCCTCCGGTGCGAGTAACATCCACATCCACATCCACATCCAGAATCCACAATCCCAGTCAGCCAGTTGGCGACATCTAATTGCTTTTGTGTTCGGGCCAGACTGGCAACGCCACTACAAGTGGCTTACAAGCGGGTACAGTTGTGTCGGAAAGGATACACTCATCCTCGTGCTCATCCTTGTCCTCATCCTCGCGGAAGCCCTTTCGTTAAGGTAATTTTCCGCTATAATTTCTATGACTCCTTTGGCTGTGCTCTGTGTGTGTTGCTCAGGGTGTGCGAAAGGAATCGTAGAAAGTTTTTTTCGTTCTCGGAGGTTTTGGGAATTAAAAGAGCTGTTAAAGTTGATTGTTAGTGGGGTTAAACTATGGATATTGTGTTCTCCAAATGATATTTTTGGGTAAATAAGAACACAAAGCTAAACTATTATTTTTAATTATTTTCTTTGTAGAAAAGGCATAAATATTAAGGCTTCTTATAATTAGTCAAATAAACATTTTCCTTAGTGAAAATAGCTAAAGAAATTTTCTATTTCTAACATTTCTTAGCCACAATTAGTTCCCCGAGAATCCTTTCATTTTGAAAATAAAGTTTCCACTACACCTTCTGGGAAACTTCAGCGCGCTAGAAGAACATTTATTTAAAGCCTTATAATTTGGCCTGACACCTCGAATTCTGATAACTTCTCAAGACATTCGTTGACTTTTGTGGCTGAAATCAAAAGCCCAGCGAAACAAAGCTGCAGCTGCAGCAAAACTTTATGCAAATGCTACGGGAATTTCGCGTCCCAAAATGCTGATGAGTGAGAGGCGAAAGCGAAGGCGAAGTCCACGAAATTCGGCTTGGGTCCTTTGGTGTGAGGTGGAGGCTTTTGTGCCATTTTTAGCACGACAGCCGACAACCGAGAACGGAGCAGGATTCGGCTGCTCGCTTAATTAAAATGCGCAGGCAGTGCGAGCGCTTCATTTGGCGCGCTTAATCGCCTGCCGCAGATTCGCATCGGCTTGGAGGCTGCCCGACTACTACTGGGTGGATTCCGGGAAATCCCGACTCTTGTTCTTGTTGCTTTGCATGTAAAGTGTCAAGTTTTTCATTATAATTTGCATATTTTTCGCCAACTTTTCGCCTTTCCCCCACCAGGCCTCTCTCAGCCCCCTCACACAAATGACAACAATAAGCATTATGGCATGAGCCCTCAGAAAATCCAGCTCGGCCAGGACCTAGGCAACATGCTATATACACAGCGTGTATCTCTTAAGCTATTTTCAAGTTTAATTCCTTGACTCCGCTCCCAAGTCCGCTCTCCTTGGTCCTTGTCCCTTCCGTGTTTGCCCAAAAACTCCAAAGATGTTGCCGAGCCGCGGCGCATAATCACGCAAAATCTGAAAACGTGTCTGGTATAATAATGAGCACTGATTATAACTTGAAATTGTGTGTGAAAGTACAGTTGTGTGCGCAAGTTATGCTACGTGGTGCTTCCTGTGCAAAAAAAAAAGTGTAAAATAAAGAAAGCTGTAACTTTGTGCAACTTTCATGAGCTCCAGAGGCATTCAAGAAGAAACAATAGGGGGGCTCTAAAATAAAGTGGGTCTTTTCTGGGTTGTAGAATTGGTGAGGAAGCTAAAAATAGGGATCATAAGATCTAAATTTAAATATATGTAAAGTATACAGTACACAAACTTAAAATGAAATACTGAATTATCTTGATTTACAGGACTATTTATTTGATTTATGTTTTATATGTATACGTAAGTCAAAGATCCCGCTTTAGATTAAAACTATTGCTTGCTTCAAAGGGCCTTTTAAGTAGAGATTTTCTAGGAAATTACAATAAAACGGTTCCTGTAATTGTTTTTATTAGAAATTCAATAATTAAATATATCCAAAATATAGTAGGGTTTTGTAAAATATAGCCCCTAATTTTATTAACAAACTTTAAGTCCTGATTTTAAGTATATCTTTTTTTCTTTTATGTGTATAACGCACAAATCAAGATTTTCGCCTTAAGTATACCTTTTTGATTGCTTCAATGTGATTTTAAAAGTAAAGATTTTCCAGCGAAATACAATAAAAAGGTTTCGTTTATTTATTTGTATGATTTTATTAGCCAAAGACATTTAATTTTATCCTCCACTGTACCGCGAACAAGGACTACCTACCTCTCCCACCTAGAGTTTGATGTGTATTTAAACTTAAATGATGTCTTCTTAATCAACTGCCGAGCTGAGGAGCCGTGGAAATGAAGTTGGCGATAGGGAAAGAGAAAGCTAGAAAGAACTTCCAATGCAACTTGTCCTTCCATAGACTCTCCTTCTTTTTTTGCCTCCAGGCAGCGCTGTTATGTCGTATTGTGCCAACATGTCCTGCCAGCCACTCGCCTCACCACCCATCAGGCAGGCGTACGTGTCGGGGCTGGTGAGAGCCTGCAGGATATTATATAATGTGTAGTAATTTGAATTTGAAGTGTGTGGCATCGAACGAAGCTTATAAGCCGCAGACAGTAGACAAAAGGGGGCTGGCCGTGTGTCCTGTGTGGATATTTCCTGCTCTCCTTTCATCCCAGAAACATCAAGAATGTTCATGCCTCCGAGGGGTGGGGATTAATACGAGTTTCTTTCATGGATTTATGATGATTATTCTGATGTTATTAGTTTAGAAGCCTGACAGTCTGGTCCTCGGTTTCCATTTTAAAGTAATCCATTGATATACGACTCGGCGACGAGGGTCCTGGGTCCTAGACCAAAAGCCCCCACTAAATCACAAAAATTGCATGAAACGCGCCCCATTAGCCCGACTTATTTATGGCGACGCGGCTTTCAATGACAATTCAATATATTTTCGATCCTGCAGGTCCCCCAAAAAAAGCAATGCGAAGAAAAAACGAAATCAAACAAAATTTTTGTATCTGGTCGTCGGTCATTTTTGGTTGGCTGACTCCCTCGGTTCGGGGCCAGAAACAAACTCCGCAATCGCCGCACACAATAAACCATTACAGGCGATTAATTTCATTATCCGCGGCGAGTGAAATCAAAAACAGCAACAGATTTATGCGTGCGACCGCAGGATCTCCATCGAAAGCGAATGCAATTGTCCAGTTTTCTCGCTTTTTTCTCATTTTTTTTAATTTTTGGTTTATTTCATGGCGCAGTTTTTTTGTTGTCATCCGTTTGAGGTTATGAAATGGCATTTTAGTCGGAAATAAATGGATTGCTTGATAAAACTTATGATGATTTGGTTTTGCGGTTTGGGGAAGCGTTCTGCAGATCCTTTGTGTTTTGTCACCCGATTTGGAAGCGTAAATGTTCTCTCGGATAAAAGTTATGAAAAGGTAAACAAATTTGTACAAAACGGGTGTCTTTATTCTGTCCCAAAACCATAAAAAACAGAATATTTCAATTTCTAGACGACATTAAATGGCGGGGTTTATTACCCAAAAGATAGGTTTATTTATTGCAGGCAAAATTAGGGATTGCTAAACGAAATAATAATGAATAAATAAATAAGATAAATCACTTTGTTGAAGCTTTGATTCAAAGCTGTAGCTTTAATACATTTTCAACTAGTTTCTCAAATCCTAAATACCCTTCAAAAGGGCATAAAAAAGTTGCAAAAGCTGTTGTAAACTTTCCCTTGTCGATTTCGCTCTTTTTTTCTTCCATTTCCACTTCCACTCCCAAGGGTGCATTTAATTCTAATTGTTTCATTTGTTTGTTTTTTCGCTGTATCTCCCGCTCTCTGGGCCTGGGACTGTTACTTCCTTTTGTGGTAAAAAATAATAATGTTGAAATAAAAATGAAGTATATAAATAGAAGATTCAATTCATTAAGCAAACATCAGCAGATGGAACACATATACTCGCTGGCATAGTAGTGAGAGTTCGCCCGCCTTTGCTTCCATTTCCGTTTCCGCTGCGAGTGTGTTTCCCTTGGATACATTTTGACTTATTTCTATTTGTATTTGCCACGCTTTATTTTCGTGGTCGATGGCCGCCACAGGAGACATGAAAGGAGATTCCCTCGCGCGCGCCCAGCTCCTTCGCTCGCATCTCTGCATCTCTGTGGCTATAGCTGTAGCTGTTTCTGTTTGTGTGCGGATCGCTGGGGGTCATGTTTAGCTTTTTCACCCCTTTTGAATTGCTTGGCTCTGGCAGCCGACCCTTGAGGGGCTTTCGGGGTTTGGGTCGGAGCAGAGGGTGATGGTAGGGGTCCGGATTGGAGTTGGTCTCTATGGCGTTGCTGCTGATGCTGTTGCCGCCTGTTTGTTTGTGTCTCATTGAGCGTAGATGCGAAAAACTGCAGGGAAAGAAATTTTAGTATAGATTTTATGGTACAGATTTTTCTATGTGAGGAATTTTTATAAGTTATAATATTTTTATAATATTTGAGAAATTATATATAAAAAATAATGGTATTCAAATTAAGAAACTGGTATATCAGAGAGATAGAGGTCTTGTTAAATTTAAAATATTGAAAATATCTATAATATAGTATTCTATTTTTAATGACTTTTTGCTTGATCTGTGTATACTCACATATAACACAATATTTTTATTTTTAGATATTTACGATCTCAACTTTGAGCGAGCGGAGAGATTTACTCGTACGTGGCCAGCAGAAAATTAGCTTGCATATTGCAAATCAAATGTATGGCCATTGGGCATCTAAGTTATTATTTGGTCCAAGATATTTGTTTTTGTAAGTTACAAGTTACAAGTTACAAAAATATGTTAAAAAATTTAATATTTAAACTTCTTTTATGATGGTATGTTAGTATTAAAGAAATAAACAAAAGTATTTATATAGACTTATTTTTTATTTATTTTTATTTATTAGACTTATAAAGGAAATTGTACAAAATATGTTAGAGATAATAATAGCTTTAAAAATATTCTTCTCTTAGGAAATTGTTATTAAATGTTAGTAACATTTTAACAAACTTTCGGGCTCCTAAATAAGCCAAAATATTAGCTATATATTTGTTTACAGTGTACGAAGAGTCTTACAAATACGCAGAAATAAAGAGATAGACTGAAAGAGAGCGTGGGAGGAATGGAAAACGTTTTCGGACGGATTTATTTGCTTAAACCCAGAGTAAAAAGCTCGCTTTGGCTGCGTGGCACGCGGTAACTGTAATTGTCATTATGCCCCCGGGCAGTCAGCCCAGTTACTTACTAACCCCCCAGCCCCCTGGCCACCCACTACCCCTTTCTCTGGCTCTATTTTTGATCCCCTTTCCCCGCGCGACCTCTTTCCCATTCCTTTCTGGCCGTCTGGCTGGCTGCCTTTGGAATGTTTGTCTTTGGCTTGGCAGCAGCAGCAAAGTGAAGGCGACTTGAATCATTTTTACCTCCCACCCTCTGCCCCCTTTTCATATTTAGATGTGCTACTTATTTCCCCTGCCCTCGGCCCCGCCCATGCATTCTCCGTGCCCATCATCATCTTGGCCATAATAATCATTTAGAGGAAGTTCGCCCGAGTTGCTTGGCACACTCAACAAAGTATCTATCAATATTTGCATTTAGAAGTTCTTTGCCTTCTGGCGTATTTGTTGAGTTATTAACTGGAATTAGGGAAATTGAAATGCGTTTTCCGCATAAGAGCGTGAAATTAAGGTTTTCCGCCGCCTCCGCACGCAGAACGCCGAACGCCGAACGCGGCGAATGGCCAACTTGGGTACTGTTTTGGCCTTAACTTTTCTAATTATGCGACACGATAATTAACTCAATTTTGTGTCCAGAAAACAAAAGGCCAGGAAGAGTGTGTCTCTGCTCTCTGAATATCTCAACGAATGTGCAATGGCCATGGCCCAAAAGCCAGTTGGCAGGCCGCCGAAAGAGGCCGAAGAGGCCGAAAGTGGGGGCCATAAAATGCCATAAAAACCGCCGGCCGACTGATGCTGAAGTTTCCAAATTGCTGTTCGATGTGGTCGGTGGAGGGAGCGGGTGGAAACAATGGCATTTTTTGCGGAAAATTCAATGCCGAAGTGGTCCAAATGGCAGGCGATGGCCAATATCGTCGTGGCCAATGTCAATTTGCTTTTGTTTTATTTCATTAGGTGGAGGTCGTTCTTTTACTTATTTTTTTTTATCTATCAACCTTTAAGGATTATCCTTGCTTTATGTATTAAATGCTTGTAAATTCAAGGAATATATTGTGTATAAATCTTGTAGATCCACTCAAGTAATTGCCCCGAATTTACAGCTATAACTCGACCTGCAATAAACCATATAGCTCATTAGCCATTACAAGACCCCAACCGGAATGACACTCCCAGGGGTTAACCACAAGTGCCTGGCCCCCAAATGTGTTGCCCAGAACTTGAAGAAGTTCTTGCTTCAGGGACTCAAATCTTAAATTAGCCAAGTCATGGCGCCAGCTGAAGCTATTAAAAATTGTGAAATAATTTCCAAGCACGCTCCAATGGAGCAACTGGGATTGTCGCGGAGTGTGGCTGCAATTACTTTGATGGCGATGGCGACTGCGACACTGATGATTATGATGATGACGCGCACGACTCGCGCGGCATGCAAATACGCAGGAATCCTGTGTCCTGAATCCTGAATCCCCCCTCGGCTGGCACAATGGTAAGCGAAAGTCAGCAGATCAGAATCAACCCTCGGCTCGGTCGGCGGGGGGGCGGACGCCCATGTCGAGCCTTTAATCAGGGCGCATTATCAGCGGAGCTATGATATATAGCTATTTGTTTGATGACTCCCGGCTTTCCGGGTGTGTTTGGCCACATCTGGCGCTAAATCAGGTAAGGGAACAGCGGCCAAGTGCTGATGAACTGGGCGAGTGCTCGATGACAGACTTGAGAAGTGCTCTCGGTGGTGGTGCCAAATGGTGCCAAGGGTTAGTACAATGTCTTTCGGGTAATTATCATTAAAGATTTTCGAGTTGATACTTGATACTTTTGGTTAATAATTGAGCCTTTCGTTACATTGAAGTTTTAAGGGAATGATGTTGGAAAAAGGCAAGAGTTATTCCCAAAGCTAAGGGGATTCTTGTGACAGCTAGAGATGATTTATAGTTTTGGTTTAAGGGGTTTTAGTGATATAATTATATTAGTTTCTTACATATTAATATTTACTCTGTTCTTCATTATTTTGGGAATCAAAAAATTTATTAAAACCAAGAAATAAATTTAAAGGAAAGATAGAAACCAAACAAGAAGCACAAACGCACATCTTGGTACAAAATCAGAACAAGGACAAGGTCTATAAATTCAGAAAGAAAATAAATCTCGGCAAAGAATGAGGACAAGAAAACCTCTGGAAACTACACATCGGAAAACCTCAAGCAATATTTTCGCCACAACACAACAGTATCGAATATTCGCTGCGAACTGTGTGAAAATTCGGCGGCGTTGTCTGGCATTTTCTTCGATAATTATTCGCGCCAAACTTTAAGACACTTTAAGGTGCGCGTTTGCCAAAGCCTCAAAAATATCGGATCACAAAGGAAAAGCTCCTTTTCTCACACCGCGCTGGCTGAGGACTATGAATGAGGGGGAACCCCCGAAGAAGCTGTCAAGCGTTGAATGTAAATGCCAGGCAGCCAGGAGATAAGCCGACGCCAAGCCAAGCCAAGGATCCGGGTACGAGAACGACAAACAAGCCGGAGAAGTGTCGTTCTCATCGCTTCGCTCATTGTCCTTGCGCGCGACTAAAATTAAAAAGAAGAAAAAAATGATAAGGAATCGGTGGTGCTGCCAACTTGACACAATGAACTTAATATTAATATGAAGTAAATAAAGGCAACGCCGCCAAGTGTTGAAGTAGAAGTCGGCAGAGTGTGCGGTGGTGAAGTGAACTCGCCGAGTCGAGTGTATTATGGAGTGCCTGTGCGGCTTGTATGTGTTGAAAAGATTTACGAGCCCGAAATTCGAACAAAACTTTAAGAGAGTGAGCCATAAATTAGCCGGGGGGGAGCGAACCCCGAGCACCGAGCACCGGGCAGCACCGGAAGCCCCGACCTCGGAGTCTAGTATTTTGACAAGGCCCAGCCACGCCCTCTCCATCCTTGCAATCTCAACCCCTTTTCAGCGTTATCCCTTATCCTTTATGGTTATTGTGTGCAATTCGTGGTGGCTTCACCTTTTTATTTTTTTTTTTCTGTTTTTTTGGCTGTCCTGGGGAACCGTCGCTTATTGTTATTGATGTTGTTATCAGTCGCAATTATTTTTTTGATTTACACAATTCGACGGCGGCCGCTTTTTGCTTTTCGGTGACAATTTTCTCGCCTCGTTTTGCGGTTGGTAAAAAGGCAGTCGCCCTGAAAGAGGCTGGGAAAATCCGAGCCGGGCTCATTTGGCCCCGGCTTAGTGTGGGTGAGGAGAGGTCCTGCTTCCTGGTCCCTTTTTTCCCCTGAGGTTTTCCCAGCTTCCCCCCCCCCCGCCGCCGCTCTCTGCATTATTGACAGTTGTTGTGGAATAATCAGATTTAAAACGTTAAATGTCGTCGCTACTTGGGCGGTTTCCCAGTTTTGTCCCAGCTTCCCTGCCATATTTTGCCCGCCATTGTCTTCGCCTTTTATCTTTTATTTTCTGTTTGGCTTATTTTTGGAACATTTGCCAACACAGAGATTGGCTTTGAATTTAAGTAGCAATTTCCTGTTTTGTCTCTGTGTCCCCGTTGTTCATGTCATGTAATGAATGTGGAAATATGCTGGGAGTTGGGACTTCGTTCCAAGGTGCGCGCGGATGTAATGTTTTTTGGAAAGGATATTACCCAGCACAGGTCCACCAGCGATAATTTGGGATTATATGCAGGCGAGGAGGTAATAAAAATTTGACATGCCATTTTATTGCGTACAAATGGGGGAATGGGAGTGTTTTTATATACCTGAAAAATATGGTGTTTATGTGTTGATTCATAAAGGGGTTTAAGTAGCAAACTAAAAAGGTGAATTATCGAAAATAATAACGAGTTATAAATCATATTTAACAGTTCGAAAATGCCTTTTAAGATCTTATTAAAGTTTGTGGAAAAGGCATTGATAATATCCCTTTTTTGATGTAAGTTCTTAATCCTTTTTAGGATTTACATAATTTGTACAAGGTCGGGGTAATAATTCTTGTATAATAATAATAAGACTTGAGGCAAATAGTTAAAATTGAAAGAAAATAAATACTTTATCATTTTATCTTAATTACTAAAATAATTAAGAAATATAGGAAAATATATTATAATTTGAATTTAAGACAGAAAGTGTCAGCAAACCTTGGGAATAATATTTCAAATTATATTTATTATCTGAATTCTTAAATATTTACTGATGCTTTAGTATAAGCATAAATATTAATATACATTTCTCTATTTTCTAGGTGATGGAATGTTATTTTAAAATCTGTTTCTCTCTTGTGCTACAAAATTTTCCATTAAACCACTAGATTTTCCAATAATAAACCTCTCTAAACTGCAAGGAACCCGGCAAATGCTTATTAAATGTTAATGCATCTTCGTGAACACAGGATTTTGACGCTAATGAACCCGTGTAATATGGCCAAAACCGACTTGAACTACACAATGAAGCGTAAGGAATGTAATCCAAGGCAGTAACATACTCGAACCTAATTACACTACTAGTCCCTAGTCCTACTAGTCGAATTTGAGGAAATCCCAGCCGGCAGCATAAGCCAACGCAAGGTGTTGTCTTATTTCACGTAAGCCGCTTAGCATTGCTCATCTATGTGGGGAAATCTCCTCCTCCAAACTAGAACCCATTACGTAATGCATTCGAAGTTATTTGCCAAGTTCGAGAGAGGATGGGCGATGGGTGTTGGCTGGGGGATGTCTTCACTTTCGTGGAGAATACGAGACAGGGCGCCCCTGTACCCCCTGCATAATCAAATTCAATTGCTCATTCAAAACATTAAACTGTTTATTTTTGGATGGAGGCCCAAGGAGGAGCAGGGAGGCGCAAGGAAGCAAGGAGTCGGCGGCTCAAGTGGCAAGGCACTTCATCATGCCGCCTAATCATTTGACCCACTTGAGAGTTGTGCAAATACTTTTTACGTTGGCGCAAACGTCCTATCCTAGCCTGCTCTCCCACTCGCTCGCACACACGACGACACACAGGACACATGAGCTGGTCTAATCCTTTCAAATGTCGGAGTCGCAGTTGGAGACACAGGCCATGAGAGAGAGAGAGAGAGACGGGGGCTAAGGGCAATGAAAGAGACGGAGACGGCGAAGGAGTCTCTGGCAGTTTTGCATGCATGCAGCAATGATTTGGTCACACTAAGAAAAATGTTCTCGATAACTGATTAATAATCGATAACATAAGACGTTTTATAAATCGTTTTGTAATGTAATGTAACGAATATTAAAGAATAAGTCTATTTAAGATATTTAAAGTAAGAAAAATATATTTCAAAAGTTCATAGCTTATTTACTTCTTCGATCTAATTGTAAAATTCAATATTATAGATTCAAAATATTAAAAAGTATAAAGAATGGATTGTTATTAAATAGAAATTAGTTTCAAAATCGAGTTTACAAAGAATTTAATGTAAGAATAATTTATTTTATAATTTTGGACACCCTTGTAATCAATTTCAGATCAAAATTCGATCTGAAGAACAATTTATCTTTCAGTGCACAGGCGAAAGGAGGGAAACTCGGGAAAGGGTGGTGCACAAGTGAAGACAAGGAATTTGGAAAATCTCAGCTCAGTGTCAGGTTGCACGTTGAAAATTTGTCGTCATCGTGTCTCGCACACAAAAATGGCGTTAAGCATAGAATTTTGCTAGGACAAGGTAAAGGGAATAAGGTGGGGCCCCCGGAATGGGAATGAATGGTTCCGGGGGGAGGACTACTTCCACTTCTACGGACTACGGACCGAGACTACGTCTACGGACCAGGGCCAAAGACAAACACATCACAGAAGAGAGGAGAGCAAGGCGAAGGAAAGAGAGGAAGATACTTGGCTGCGGCTCAAGGATAAGGCAAGAAATAATAAATTATATTTTCCGTGATTTGTGTTCGCTGCCTTGAAGCATTCTCTTTCCCCATCTCACTCTCCCTCTCTCCCGCTCTATTTCATCTCAGTGAAATTATTTTGCAAAATTTACTTTTCCCCTGAAAAACCGAAAAACAACAATAGAAATTATTTAACTACAAGTACTTTGAGGTTGAACCCGCCTTGAGTTTTGGTTTTTGAATGAAATGCCGTTCAAGCAGTCGGGAAACCCAAAGAGAATCGTTGCTACTCCCTTTGCTCATTGGAAAACTCAATGCGCAGAGAGCGGTTAAAGCGTGGAAAACCCAAAGAGCAACGACTCTCTTAGGCATTTCCAGGGTTGTCAGCTGCCTTTTGGCAATGGCATGATTTTCAATTAAACGCTTGATAAATGTTGTCTGAGGTATGCGACTCAAGTATCTGAGTTTTCGGGGGTGCAGCAGTTACCCTTCTTCATCGAGCGAGCGTGCTGCAATAGTTCCCATATTTCCACATGACTTGGCACTTTCGAGGTCTTATTAGTTGCGCTTTTAAGAACGTTTAAAGGGATATGATCCCTGCAAGGGGTCAGAGTTCATTGGTAGATAAACACAGAGAGTCTTGGGTAAACATAAATGCGAACTGGACGCGTGGCAAATTTAATTTCAAATCGAAGTTTATAGCTCTGTCACCGGGGTTTGGCGTCGCAACTGCAAGTCATTGTCAAAGCGAAACGTAAACCAAATTGCATTTTCTGCGGAAATTTGTACGGGTTGTGAGAGCTTTTTAAGGGGGTATTCGATGAATGCCAAGGGTATGTTGCATTTTGTCAGAAGATATAATTAGAAGAAGTGTCTTAACTTACTTATTAAATGACTTATAACTAACTCATATTTATTTTTTAGTCACCAAAGAGTTTGGGCTGCTTTTTATAAGAGAAGCGTGCTAGAAGATAATATTGCGCTGCCTAAAAGAATGCCACCGTTTTAAGCTAACTGAGGATTTATAGTCGAGGCATTCATCCTTAGGTAGCTATCAGTAAAACTATAATAATTTCTAAGAAACTTGTTAACAATTTGTGGCTTCATCGTTTCAATAATACAGTCACAAAAGAGTTTTTAATTGCTTCCTTTAATATTAGTTAGCAGCTAAAAATCCCCCGCCCAAAAGCAGGCAATGCTTTTCAAAGAACTTAGCACCTGGCCTTCTATGGGCGAGGTATTTTTATTCTTACTAAACTTGAAAACTCATATTTAAATCGTGGTAACAAGCAATTATAATAATTCCCCGACCAAAAGTATCAAATGATTTCTAGGAGCCAAGTATCCGGTATTCCATAGTCTACAGCATTCTAGTTGCTGCATTTTTTTATACCAACTCTTGTGATTCTGGCATTGGGATTAGCACAGAGAAAAATCGTATATAAGTGGCAACAATTGTCAGGCAGATGCAGCAGCAGCGGCATCATCAGCACCAACAACCCCTGGAGTTGAACCCGAAAAATGAACCCGAAACCCCTCGAGCTCCTCGCTCTCTCCTCTGCGTCCTGTGGCAACCGCAACAATAGCAACAACACCATTATGACAATGTGTGACTGCAATGGCAATGACATTTCACTCCCTCTCCCTCTCTGTCGCGCACATTGTCTTGCCTGGCTCATTTTTCACATATTTTTCGCAAAGTTGAAACTATTTTCGGAACGCACTGGGGTTGCTCTTGCTCTGGCTCTGGCTCTAGCTCGGAGCTCCTTTTATTATAGTTTTTGTTGCCGTTGTTGCTGTCAGGCGACAGGCACTCGAAACCGTTAATTGGTTTTATTTTTAATGATGTTTAGGCTAGACGGTACTGTATATAGTATAGAAAGTGGAGATTTTCTATGCTATCCCTCGGCCGACCCACGCGCTCGCCTCGCAATTATTTATGTAAATTCTGGGCGTTGCACCGACGTGATTTATGTCGCCTTTCTTTTCATCGCCGGCGGCCAGCGGAGGAGTTTGCTGTGAAAACAATTAAACAGCTAATTGACAGGGCGGCTTACGAAGATATACTATTTATAAGCAAGAAAAGGGAAAAGGGAGAGGGAAGAGAAAATAGGCACCAGCGGGCCAATTGATTTCGGTAGCTGCCTTTGTAATGGACCCTTCAAGTGCCTCCTCCAAATGGAGTGCCGGAAGCGGGAGTTAAGTCAATATTTTAAATTGAAATTTATTTGTGAAACTATTCACTTGAAGGGCTATTGAAAGATGAATGGGATAAGGTATGGAAAATAGTTGGGAAGTACAGAAAATGGGAATTTTTGTTTAGTTTTAAATATTATATATAAGAAAATATCTCTAGGGTTGATTATCCCCTGGTAAGTATTTTATTCAACATTCTGTGCCAGTTTTAGTTTCTTTTTTGAGTATTTTGGGACCTTAAGCTAACTTCTATCTTCAAAATAGTTTATTATTAAAAGGAATTAATTATGCTAATTCCCAGTTGCTTTTTAATGCCTTCGAAATGAGCCCCAAACTATTTTGTAGTGCACCCACCGACCTTCGCCGTGCGCAGAACCCTTTCACCTGCACTCAGGTGGCCCAACAGGTGTGTCCTTGTCGTAGGGCACAAAAACACCGGTCGCTCCTGTCAGACTGCCAGTCCGTCCAACTGTCACTCTGCCAGTCCGTCAGATTTGAGCGATTCAGTGCACATTAACACCCCAAGCCAAGACATAATTTATAAGCAAATGCAGTTAAGTTTCCTCTGGAGGATCTCGGGAGCCGGCAATTGCGATGATGAGATACTGTGCGAGTCCCACAAATGCCGCCAAACAAAGCCAAGCCGGCGGAGAGAGATATAGAGAGCAAGAGAGAGGGATTCTCAGAGAGAGAGAGAGACAAGGCGCAACTCTCTCTCTGGCTGGAAATCGTATAACACTCGGGGTATAACACACGATGCTGAAATGTATCTCGCGGATATCCTCGCTGGGGACATCCGTTAGTTTGCGAGCGTTGGTCGTCAGCATCGGACGTGCGTCGTGGAATAAATCTCTATAAATATTCTGTCAGAGGGAAATCGCTGCGGAGCGTGCGGCGTGCGTAAAAATCCTCGGAAGTTGCTCCAGCAGGGGCGGTGGTAGTAACATTTTTTCGCGACAAACAACTAGAGACAGAATCGCCGCAAATCAGAAAACAGCGGAAATCACCGCATTTGCCACTCTCCCTCATTAGCGGAACTCATTGAAAGTGCGCAGACATGTCAAATATGCACAATAAATACGCGACACAACAACAGGGCAAACATCATTAATTGCTCTGGCCGGTGAAGTGTGTGTGCGAAGTGGGTTCGAAATAAATACAAAAAATATACAAAATTAATTGCATTTCAAGCGTTCTTAAATACGCATCAATCGGCTGGATTTTCTGCGGTTTCATTCCGGCGAAACATAAACAACAACTGGCCAACACACTCAAGTGACGTGAAGTAGTGAGTGTGCGAGAAGTGTGGCCAGCGTTTCGGTGGGTCGTCGCTCGCTTGTTGTGCGCGCAATTTCCGGTTTCCGCTTCCGCCGGAGCAGCGTCCGTGTCCGGCCGACTAGGCGCAATATTAATTTGCCAACGCAAAGGAAAAAAAATATATAAAGAGTAATCACAATTCATAGAAAACAACGAGGAGTTACTGGCCCCCAAAAGAAAGATAAACAAGACAGAAAAGTGCTACATTTCCGTCGAAAGAGAGTGTTCCCATCCAAAAATGAACAATTCATGCCAATAAATTAACGGAATAAATTCAAGCATTCTTTTTGGACCAACGTAATACTTAAAATATAACCCAACGGTATTCGAAGAAGTCTAACAAGTGATTTATACTTATCAGGTTAGTGTGAAATATATCTAGAGTTAATTTAAGACCTTATCAGTCTAGTTTCACTTGTGACCCTGAGATACACCTTCCATATTTATTTGGCGGATTATATTCCGCATTTAATTTCATGCCCAGCGCCCGAAAGTATGCAGCAAGCATATTTCAGGCGTGGCAGGTTGTTGGCACAAGAAACGAAATACGGCAAAAACAAAACGAAAACGAAATGAAAATGGAATGACAAAAGTAATGCGAGTGAGTGTGTGTGTGTGTGCTGGGTGCTGGGTGTTCGGTGTTGTGTGTGTGTAAGACAAGCAATAAAATGGCAAGCGAGCGCCAAGTTTTTGCGCGCCAAAAAGCGTGCAACAACGCGAGTGGCAGCTATGTTTATGTGCCACATAAAACTAGCGCGGCCATGTCGCATTGTTGGCAGAACCGAACAAAAGAAAAGACGGTCGGCACGGCAAGAAAATCTTCCTTTTTATATATTTAAAATTTAAGTTAAATATTTTAGAGTGAACTAATCAGTAAAGAACTTCCTTATCAGAGAATTCTAACTTTTCTAAGGTTGTGAGAGCTATTTAAATATATTTATTTTGTTAAATATTATTATTTAATAGTTATTAATTCTCGGAAAATAATAAATAAAGTTTATTTTATATAAAAAAGCTTTTATTTCACTGAAAATCAAAACCAAATGTATAAAAATTCCATTTAAAATCAAATCAAAAACAAATTCTTTGAGTAATGGTTTAATTTTGGTGCACGCAAGGTCACATTATGCTGGAATTAATTATTTATCAAGGTGGAATAAGTTTATTTTAGGTCAATATGTTGTTATTTAAATGAAAAACCAGGTCAAACATGTGAAAAACCATTTCAAAAACTTATTTTTTTAATTACCATTTATTTATGCTTGTTGCAAGGTCACACTATGGGTAAAAACAGCTGATTAAAAGTAAGGAAGCTGAAATATCTAATAAACTCTCTTTCAAATTAATTCCCCAAATAAACCCTTTTGTTTTCCTGTGCAAAAACAGAATCCAGAGTGAACCCCAAATCCACGGTTCTGGCCAGTTTTATTTTATGAACTTTTATTGTGGTATTTGCCTTTACTTCTGCTGTGCTTTTTGCAGTACTCTCTACTCCCCGGCTTTAGTAAACAATAATCATAATAATCGTAATCACAGAGCAGAAGGCAGAAGGCAGTAAGCGGCGGGCGGAGAGAGCAGAGAGCAACGAGCAGCACAGAGCACCGAGTGGAAAGCAGAAAGCACGGCAAACAATGAGCCGGAGTCGCTGGCCTTTTTGTGCTGCCTGTTTTTAGGCGCCGCTTCGCACGTGTTTGTTCGCACCTAGTCAGGCACACACGGACACGGGGCACAATTGCATTCACACACACAGAGATGGAGGAGAAGGTCCTTTTGTTGTCGTCCTGTCGCACTAAATTGCGCACAATTGAAAGCATACTTTCAGGCGCCCGAGCATTTAGTTTGGTGCAGCCCCGGCCCAGTGCCTCGTATCCAACATTTGAATGCCCTGCCCTGCACTCGCAGCCCATCCCTCGTCCTTATTTATCGCACTTCTCGCCAGCCTCTTAGTCGCTTTCAAAATCCCCAAAGGACGTCTGTTGTTGCCCTTTTCACATTCTTTTTTCTTCCGTTTTTTTTTTCTTTTTGGCGCAGTATGTAAAAGGTTTTTTATTATTAAATATGGCAGTGAGCATTAAATATTTCTCGGCTGTCAGGGTTTCAGCTGCGAGATTACCTAGGGGAATGTTTGCCCTCGCTTTATTCTTATCCACACACTTTTCGAAGAGAATTCTCGGCATTCTGTGTGCTCTTTAAACTTGGCTGGAAATTTAATTAATAGCCAGCCGCCACCTTTGGGGATTTTCGTAGAGTTCTCGGGGAATTTTCGGAACATTTTCACTTGCCAAAAGATTCCTGAGCATCGGCTAATTGACCTCAATTTTGCTAATCGATACTGCCTTAGCTGCAGCGAGGGCCTTTGTCTCAGGCAATAATTTCATTAGATTGGCCGCCTCGCCTCGTCTACCGAAAATGTTTTCTCTCTACGCAGCCTTAATTAGATTAATGAAAAATAGGATTAGGCCCAAGTCAAAGGAGGAAAGCAGGGCCCAACCAAGCAGCTTAAATCAATTGTGCCGCGCCTGGGTGTTTGCTGCGTACTTATTTCTACTTTATACGTTCGCATTTTGCCGCATCTTAAAGACTTTCGCTTCGTGGCCTTGGGGCCTTGAGGCAACCGCAGAAAGTCCCAAAGTCTTTGGCTTGAGTCCTCATTATGCGTCGCTTAGCTGCCATTTGCCAGAAATGGCCTCCAAGAAAAGAAAATTTCCATAGCTGAACGGAAAAGTCGAAAAATACTGGACGTGACACACAACAAATTCACAGCTATTTTGCCAGCCAGCCAGCCAGCCACCCTCCACTCGCATTTTATATATTTTCAAATTAATTTCAGGGAATTTTCCTTACTCCAGGGCAAGTTTGGTTCCGTTTTGACATAATCTATTATAAGAGCTCATAATAATTTTAGCTAAACTTTTTGTTGTTCTCCTTTGTTCCTCTATGGGGGTTGGATGCTTTTAATTGTGGGCGTGTCGGGACTTAATGAGATCGCCCGAAAACCTAAAGCAATTTGAATGTCCGCCGAGGGAGTGATTTCAAAGTGAAAAAATATTAATTAGTATTTGGACAAGGCTGGGCAAAGTGGAGACTTGGATCTTTCTCAAATGTGTGCCAATACGTCAGCCCCAATAAATCAAGGAGCATTTTGCAAAAAGTTAGCTCACCTTCCAAGGCTGTTGTGGTTGTCCCAAACACATACGAACTCATAACTTCTGACAGTGACTTATTACAGCATTTATATTCGTGTGTATATGGTTCGTCATAAATTTTATAGAACCAGGATCCCGGGAATGCTGCCAGCTAATGTGTACATATATGGTTAAGGCGTGGGCTAAGGGTTTTAACTAGAGTGTGGCCACATCTGTTTTTAAACACAAAAGAACACGCTATTAAAGATACTGGTCACACTTGAATTCAAAGCTTTAAGTGCTCGGATTTTCAGTAACCCAATTATATTGTTTCAAATTATTCTGCAAGTGATTTCCGGACTTAAAACCTGAAACCTGCCAAGAGTGTGGCCACAGCTGTTTCTATACATAAAACAACCTTTTATTTAAGATCCTGCCTAGAATAAAATTGATAACAAAGAGCTTGGATCTGCCCTAAGCCAATTATATTGAATAACCCAACGTGTTTCATGTTCTAAAATGATTCTGCAAGCTATTTCCAGACCTTGAACAATGTTTTGTAAACCATTTCCAACCATTTCCCTGTGAAAAATTAACCCAGCCCTTTACTCATGCATATTCATGCACACATTTTTTCCGCACTCTTTGTGACACTTCCATAAATTGTAACCATTTTTCAGAATTATTTTTCGGCGCCAGATATTTCTAAATATTTACGTAGCAATATTTTTCAATATTTTGCTAACGAAAACTAAGTCTATTGTTGGCATATTTTGCCAATTTCAGTTGTTCAACTGAGCTTTAACATACTTCAGCTGCCCCTCTTCCAACTCTTAATGCTTTTAGCTAGAAATTTTGCCAGTTTCGGTGCCAAAAAATGCAAATTTAAAATGCGTTGGCATGTCAAAAATCCGCACACACACACACATACAGGGTGCAGCTCCGGCAGACAGGCGGCAAAAGGGGGTGAAGAAAATCGATAAACGAGACATGTGTGTGTGAGTATCTGTGGGGTAAGCTTTTAGTATCTTTTGCAATGCAACTGCCATACACGAAATTTGGCAAACTCACAATGCCGAGAAGCGGGAGGAATAAACAGAAACCGGGCGATATATATAGGGAGAGAGAGAGAGCAGAGTAAAGGCGATAAAAGAGAGCCAACAACAAATAGCTTAATAGGAAATAGCATAAAAGCATCCACCCCCCATCCACCCTCTGCCGCCACCCATATCAGCAGCGTGGAAAAAAGCAAAGAAAAGAAAATCTTTGCACGTATCGCACTCAAAAAATCAGTAAACGCATTGGCATCTCCTCCAAGACGTTGCCTGTTTTGCAAGGGTTGACTCATGGGTTAAGGGGTGTGGAGAGGCAGAGGCAGAGGCAGAGAGCGGGTTAAGGTTTGGTTGGGGGGCTTTGCAGCTTATCGGAGAGCCCCCGTTTCTCCTCGTCGTTGTCGTCGTCTCCTCTGAATATTTGGCATTAGTCAAATGCAAATTTTTATAGCTGCCTGTCTGTTTACTTGAAGCGCCGATAAGCCCGCGCATAAGCATATACACCAAATGGATTCGGGATGTGCCAGGATGGCAAAAGGAAGAGGGTCTCCCCGCCAAAAAAAAAAAAGAAAAATAAGAAGCGTCACTGAAAATTCCTTGAATTTCCAATAACATCAAGCGACGAAATGTGACGGTTTAGAGCTTAAACTTTGGGAATGAGGTCAGTCCTAAGCCAACAGAGTAATTTTAATAATAATAAAAAAAGAGAGTACTTTTCTAGATTTGAGGTTATTTCTATTTATATTTGGTACTTGGACTATAATTAAAAATATATTTAAAAAAATGTTTAGGTTCGTGAAAATGCATTGTAATATTATACATCGATTTCCAGACTCTTTCTTATTCCTAGTATTAATTTATGCCAGAAGTACTTACCCAATAATAAAGTATAAATTTTATTTCAATAACTAAGTGGATTTTCGACTTTCTCCTAATATTGTCTTATCAAATTTCGAACCGGTAGCATGTAGAAAATATATTAAAATATTTAGAATAGATGTCAAGGCACATTCTTAATGAGTTTCTTATTCCTAGCATAAATTTATGCCTGAAATACCTACAAAATGATAAAGAATATATATTATATCCACAATCCCAAATGATTTTAAACTATATCATTATATTTTATAATCGAATTTCGAAACGGGAACATCTGGTCAATATATACAAATTATAAACATTGATGTCAAGGCACTTTCTTGATAAGTTTCTTATTTCTAACATAATTTTATATCAGAAATACCTACCTAATAATAAAGTAAATATAATATTTCCCTAAGTAGTGGATCGTTGACTTCCCCCTAATATTTTCTAATCGATTTTCGAACCGGGAACATCATCTGCCGCAGCAATATAATTTTTAAAGGTCGCTCTTTAATATGCCAGTAGCAGGCACATCAGCGACGGCCGACAACAACAGCAACATTACCGCCTAACGGAAGTTGCGCCAAATGAACAGCAATTCCTCGAGAACCTCCCACCGCTTCCCAACCGCCCACTAACCCACACAACCGCACACATAGCCAACGAACATCACACACATACACATAAACACGAGCGCGTATCTTGGCTCTCTGCGCCTGGAAGTAGGCAATAAGCAGCGTGTTTATGTGTGTGATGCAAACATTTTAGCGTATTTTTATTACACACACAGCCACACACAGAGGAGCACAGCCTGCACGGGCATGTATGTGTGTGTGTGTGTCGTCGACAAGCTCATTGCTGAATTTATGAAAATTTTTGCGAGCCCGTGTAGGTGGGAGGAAAAACATTAGCACCCAATAGAGTTTAATGCGTGCGTGTCAGACCTTCAGTCGGTGCTCTTTGGGGTCTTCCCCCAACCGCCGGATGTATATCCTGTCTGGCTTGGGGACCCCAGCTGCGGGCCACCCAGCCACTGCCACTGCCACTGCCAATGCCAATTTGCGGCTTAACATCTTTAAATTATTGAGGCGCGGCGAGGTCGCAGCCTCCAGTTCGCCAGTTCGCCGGTACGCCGGCTCTCCAGCTCTCCAGCTAACGAGCACTCTTGGCTTTGGGCTTTGGCTCGGGCTGGGGCTCGGGCTCGGGCTTTTGGCCAAATTAAAATTTTATCAAAATGAAATTTGCGGTTTTTGTGTGTTTAGTTTAGTTTTGAAAATGTTCGAAGTGATTTTCGCTGCTGTCGCTGCTGTTTCTCTCATCTCAGACCCTCGGCAGCGGAAGTTCAAGAGAGGTGGCCAGCGGTTTTTTGATAAATATTTCATATTTTGAGGTTTATGTTTTGGGTTGCTAAGTGAAATATGAAGGCAGCATATAGCTTAAGGATTTTGACTAAAGTTATTTTAGTGGTATTTCCAGATTCAAGGAAACTTGATTAATAAATGTTGGGCTAAAGTATGTACATATTTCAGCATTTAGGAATAACTCTAAACAAAGGTTTACTAATCTGAATTTAATCCTTAATTATTTTTATTTAAAATAAATTAAAATAGTAACAGTTATCAATACTATCTCCACAGATCTCCAATGAGTAGCTCTATCTAGATTTTACGTTAAAAGAAAAAATCCCAATTAAGCCTCAAGAAGAGCGCTGCAGGATAAAAGATTCAGTGACATATTTTCTTATAATCTGCACTTTTATTGTCTCATCTCTCTCGGTGGCCTTTCAGCCACTCTTACATCATGCTTTCTGCCCCTGTTTTAGCCCCCATCGCTTGTGTTTACATTACACTTTAACTAAGCCGTCGAAAATTATGCAATAAACTTTACTTTTACGTGTCCCCACAGCCACTTGTACCGGGTGGTCTCTCTGTCTCTCTTCCTGCTCCTACATTTATTTATTTACTTTGCCGTTTTGTCCTGCTTCCTTTTTTTTTTCTACGTTTTCGCCCCACTTATCCTTGCGATTTTTGATGTTCGCGCATTGTAGCTCGTTAGGTGGGCGTTTGGGAGGTTTTTTTCCCAGGGGTTGGGGGCGTTGCAAATCTTATTTGATGATGCCACGGCAAATACTTTAATTTATGCAGTAATCCTATTACAATAACAGCGGCGGCAGCAACGGCGGCAACAACAATGGAATGAACAATGAGAAGGACGAAGGACAAGGACGCTCTGGGAATGGCAACCATAAAAAGCGTAACAACAACAATGCATTTATTTCGGTCTTGTTGCTGAGCGATTTTCTGCCAGCCTCTTTGCCTTTTCTTTCTTATTTTACTTTACTTTATTTTATTTTATTTTGTTTTCATTTCATGGGCCGCGCATCAAGCCAGAAAAATCAAGCGAACCTATATCCCTGGGTCCCTCCTCCCTTCCCATCGATGTGACTCATTTGCATTTTCCTTTTCCTTCCTATTTTAGCGCTCCTTCTCGTTGCCGTCTTAGCGGCAATTCAATTTATTTTAATTTCTGCTTTTAACACAAAAAATTACCAATTCAATTTTATGACTTTATTCTCCTCCGCACGGCCACGTGGCGCATTTCACAGAACCAGCAGCTGCTCGGTGGAAAAGCTGGGAAAATACTTGTGTACCAGCGGTGCCGGGCCAGAGATAGATCTGCACTGTCTTGACACCAAATCGAAATGAAATCTGCGAAGGCAGCGGTATGGGAGAAGGGCCACAGAAAACGTGCGACAGTTTCCCCCGGCTATTTATATAGAATGGCTATATCTTCCAACTTGTTTGCGCATTTTTGCACTGTCTTAGTTTTGCATATGCAAACAGCTTACGCGCTCTCCTCGCTCTCTTTCTCTCTCTGTGCGGAGCGATGTCTTGTTTCGGAATATGCAAATCAGTTTATAAATAAATTTTTGCAAAGACTTTGGCAAACGGTGGGAATCTCTCAGCGAATCCCAAGACGAAAGGGCGCTGTGGCATTTGCTGAAACGATTTTGGGAACATGTGAAGTGTCATTGCAGCGACTAATCGATTAATTTGATAATGTCAAGGGATTTTTATTGCAATTTTTAGCTAGAATAACAAGCAAGTAATTAGAGCCTTAACTGCTGTCTTTTTAGTCTACGAATGTTTTAGTTTCCAGCCAAGAAACCTAATCAATATTAATTGGACTGACTTTACCTCAACACTCAGCGTGGTTACATAGTAGTTTGTCCCTGGATTCGTACTTGGGATTTTTAGTGGTGAATTAAGTTAATTAAATCGGCCAAACTAAGTCCTTGAGTTAGCAAAAGATACCAAAATATAATACAGTTAACAAAAATTAGTCAATCAAACAAGATATATCCAAAAATGATTCAAAATTTTAAAAGCTTCACAGAATTAAAATGAAACACAAGAGAAATGTAAAGAAAACTTATTTTGGTTTAAATCTCTTAAACTTCCGCAGATAAAATCACTTTTCCTTGCATATAAAATGCAAGTATCCTTTTAGGAAAAATCTCGATACCACAACAACTTACAAAGTCATTTGGCAGCCCCAATTCCTTGGCCTTGGCAATCAGTATCTCAACCAATTTCGCTCGCATGTCGCCAACTAAGTAAATTCCCGTTGGCTTAGCGTTAGTTTGGCCTTTTCGTTTTTTTTTTCCTTCGTCTGCGTTTGCTTCTGCCATAAAAATCCGATTGAGTCAGAGTTTTCCGCGCAACGTTTTCCACAGATTTTGTGTCGCATAAAAATCGCAATCGACGAAAGCTGTGGCTGTATCTAGGAGATACTAACACTGTATCCGTATCCATAGCCAGCCATTTAACGTTGGGATAAAATTTACATTTTAACCAAAGCAAGCTCAAAGGCAGGTGGACAGGGTTAGGGGCGAGAGGCAGCAGGCAGGATCATTTAAAGACCAAAGCCGAAATTGGTTTTCGCTATTCGCCAGCTCATGGTATTTACCCTTAAGAAGGGGTTTATAGCTAAGTGAAACTAATTTGTCTTTAAAAATAATTAATATATAAATGATTTTAAAGCTAAATAAGCACAGGATTGGTCTGGGATAGGCAAATCTTCAGTTATTTAAAAAAATATGAATTTGAAACATTCTGAATGGAAAATATCCTTGCAATTCGCTGCTCCTTGCGGAGACTATTTTTATAAATTTAATGATAAATAAACAAAGAGTATTTGTAGCTGCGACCTTTCGAGACTCGCCCTTTTAGTTTGTTTTTCAGGTTACTGGCAGCATTTTCCTTTGGCTTTCGGTGGCTTTTCCGTGGGACAAAAGTGGGTGTCTGGACCATGTGGCAGCGTTTTGTTTTGTTTGGGTTTTGCTCCCTGACCGCCTTTGGGCATATTCAATTTTCTTTATTATACATATTTCGCCCGTTGCCTTTCCTTTTTCCCCGCCCCGAGCTCGCTGTGGGTTGTGCGAAATACTCCCGGCGAGCTTTCAATTTTTATGACTTCTGGTTCATTTTTACTGCGTTGGCGGTCCCAGTGTCTCGTGTTACCCCGATAAACGTTGCAAGTTTCCCGGCCATTTCCCCCGATCTCGCCCAGACGTTTCCCCCTGAGCTCCTTTGAGTCTGTTTTATGCCCCGCCATGCGTTTTTTGTTGCGTCTTCAATGAAATGTTTATTGCTGTGTACTTTTATGCCAAGCCCCAACCCAACTCCTATTGATTGAATGAAGAGAGGTCCTTCAGGAGCCGTAGCTCGTCTTTTCATCTCTCTGGATGCGATGTTGTGACGTGATGTTTTTTTGTGCCAACAAAAAGAGCCTTGTTTAGACCAAGTCTGGTATCTGAGTTCAGGTGAATCGAGGAGGAGGAGGAGGTGGAGGGTCTATCAATGTTTCATGTTAATGCCTCTGATTGACTGTTTTGTGAGCTCATTGGTGTGACATTTTTCCTCAATTGAAGTGTCTTTAGTGACGGCTCTTCAGTGCTCTTTTGGCTTAAGATAAGATATTTATTTAATAAGCTTGATACCCATGTTCAATATTTATTTCCTTGATTTTCCCTCATATTTTTCACAGTTTTCTTTCAGCTTCTGTGTTTAATATAGTTTTAATTTCTTTGCCAGCTCACACATGCATATTTCTGAGAGGGTTTTTTCTTATTGGCCAAAGTGTAGTTTTTCGTCTTCAATCAAAGTTTTTATTTATATTTGAGTTCTCTCTCTGGTTATTGTTTTTAAATATTTTTTTGTCTGTTTCTCGGGGAGTTGGAAATGGTAAATAAAGTACTAAACCGTATTTTGCATTTGCCACATTGTTTTTGGGAGTTTTTTCCATAAGAGGGATTACTATTTCTTGTTTGATTTTTATTTGGGTGCATTATTGTTCTAGATCTCTGAAAAATAAAGCAAGAAATTTTCTGGAGACTCATACTTAGCTGCACACGAGCTTACTGAGACAGAAAAATTTCTGTGATGATTTAAAAAAAGCTTATCTAGATTATAAGGCATTACGGAAAATATTTATTATATAAAAATAAATAAATAATTTCAAGATAGAGTTTGAAAGTATGTTCATATAATAAATATATTTATTATTTAGTTATTTATTTAGTTAATTATTTTTTAACTTTTTTTTTTAATATAGGTAATATTTTTGTTAGTTTTTCCCTTTTTAGGGATCTATCTTCCGTAGAAGTCAGCCCTTGCTGCTCGGCCCTGGCTCAAACTAAATAAAAACAGTGCTTTAATATTTGTTCTTAATTAAATTCGAGTTCTCTCGAGCGGAAAGCCAAGCAAGCAAGCACAAAAAAAAAACTACAAAAAATATAGTAAAATAGAATACGACTACGAATATCTTGCCGAAAGCTGCCACTGAGCTAACGATGGGGAGGAAAGTGGTCGCTCTGGTAAAAACCCACTTAATCCAATTTAAGAATGCAACCACTTGAGTGCATACACACACTTTACACACACACACATTCGAGAGACTCTGGGCTGCTACAACATTTACTCTTTTCAGGCTTAAAGAATGCAAAGCCATCTCGCCCTTGCGGTTTCCCGTATCACTGCTAAGCCATTAAATTGCCGGCCATTGCCTATGAGAAAGAAAAAACACGAATTCGAGATAAAAAATGCCGAAAAATTACTCTTGTAAAATATTAGCAGCTACTGAAAACCGGATACGTGTGCGTATGGGGCGGCTTTTCTTTTCCGTTTTCTTCTCACATTTTCCACTCATAAATTAGAGGCAATTTCTTTCTGTTTTCTGGTTATTTTATAACATTTCTCTGTTTAGCCCAGGACACAGATAATGGCCCTGCCGCACACACACACACAGAACGACAATGGGGAACATGTATATATTTTGCATGTTGGTATCCTCCCTTCGGAAAATCTTATCAGCAAGGGATGTCGGGGCACACCCGCTGCTTCCATTGTCTGGGGGGAGGTGGGATCTCGGATGAAATTTATATATTGGGTCATTAGGTTTGTAATAATTTGTTGGGGCCACATGTAAAATGGCCCAGTAGTTGCTTATTGGCATCATTGTTATGCGAGCTTAATGGGCCAATTGGGGGGAGTGTGTGTATCCCGGACATCAGTTGCCATGCCCCAGCGACCTATTAAAGTGAAATTTCGTTTTAATTAAGTTTCGGACCGTCCGACAAATAGGCGTCATGCATTTTTAATGCTACGCTTCGGCTCAATTAGCAGACCAGAGGCCCGAAACTATGCAGCACACAACTTTGGGCAATGCATTTTTGATAAGTTCGCAGGCTCGCAGGCTCAGCTCTCTCAGTTAGCTAAACAATTTTCCAATTAAATCATTTCTCGACGCCCGAAAGTATGTCCAACTATTTTGCGCCCAAATATTCAATAGTCCCTGCCTCCCTGCCACCCTGCCACTTAATTAAGTTTGTTGCGGAACTGAAAACGGGAGGGAAATTGAATTTTCAACTTTGACTTCGATTTTTGTTTTGCTCGGCCTGGTTCTTTGGCTTTTGGGGCTTTGGTTTCTCTGGTTAATTCGAATGCTAATTCCCCCGAAAAGTGGCCAATAAAATTGGGGCCAACTGATGTCCATGTCCTGGTTTCCAGATCCGGATTCACAGGTCTCTCCTCTCCGCCGGCTCCTCCTGCTGTTTTCCGCTGGTCTCAGCACAAAATTTGTGCCGAGCGGAAATGTCTCAGTTTCGGTGCGTAATTTTCCCACACACACTCTCCCGATCTGTGTGTGAGTGTCTCCTCCCTTTGCTATTTACGTTCACATGTCCGTGAGCACATGACCTCCATATAAAATAAATTACTTTAGTTATCTAAATGCTGGGCATGTGTGTGTGTGCGCCTGCGTTTGTCTGAGTCTGACTGTGTGTGTGTGTGGCTCTACGCCCTCTATTTCGCTTGCTTTCTCTTTCCCATCTCAGCTCCCCTCACGCTTTATTCGCGGGTCCTTAATTTTTTTCTCTTAGCACAATCGCTTGGCATACCCTGCCAAAGACAGCATCTTAACTATTAATTTAGGGGATTCCCAGGCGGGATTTTAGGGATTTTTCAAAGCATTTTTATAGATACATTAAAAGAAACTATATTTTCAATTAAGTATATAACAAATTACTAAGCTAAACCCGTTTGAAATGCATTTATTTTAGGAATAATTATTTCTCTGCTATTCCCTGAAGCTTAAAATTTAATTGTTTTAAGTTTCCTTTAACCTGAATATATATTTGTATACGATTTCCTTAATAATAACAATATAATATAATGTTTATAAGTATATAAGAGCTCATTGTGCGGTTTTCCATAGAGGTAAGATAATATTTTAGGATGCCTTTGACCTGAACAATTATTTTGTAATAATAATGAAATATATATTTAGTATTTATAAATATATTAATAAAATTTATATATATTAATTTCAATTTGAAAATACATGTTTTCTCTTAAGATTGAAAAGTATTTTTATTTATCTGCGAATATTTTTGTTCTGCTATAAAATCTGTAAAATTCCTTGACAAATCTGACAGGATATTTTCAGAATAAAATAAAACAGAAACTTGTAAAGTTAATTGCTTTTTTCGCATATTCCAATCGATCTATTTTGCTATATATTTTTCAAGCAAAAAGAGCATCCTAGACGGGGCTTGATAAATTCCGGCTTTTTGTAATTTCTTGGGTATTCTGTTCGTCCTTCGTCCTTCGTTGTGCTGGTGGTCTTTTCTTTTTTGGTTTTCCTTCTTTTTTTTGTTGCTTTTAGCCAAACAAATGATAACAATAAATTACACTCTCGAGATTTGGACGAGCTTAAGTATGAAGTGCAGCCAGTCGATGTCGATGCGCTGGTCCAAAATAATGAAGGGAGGCGATGGCGATGGCGATGGGCAAGGACGATGTGCGGTGGGCGGTGGGCGGTGGCGGGGATGAGAAGATTGGGGGGCGTGGCAGATTCGGGTTTCGTTAGATGCCACATCAAGTGGCAAACGCACTTGGGGGATTTTTTCCTTTCTCTTTTTTCTCTGCCAGACGTTGGGTCCGGGGCAGCAAGAATAAATGTTCTAATTTAGCGACTCAATTTGTGTAGTAAATTTATCAAAGGGCGTCCAGCCATTGTGTGTGTGTGTGCTGGGCCACGCCCACTCTGGGGCCAAAATACTCACACATAGACACTCCGGCAACATTTCAGTTGCCATTTATAAATGCGGCTGTCGCTTACCTGCTCGGCCGAGTGTGTGTCTGTTATTTGTATATTAATTTCTGGTCTGTGGCGGTCAGCAGGTGATAAATCTGCCGAGGTGATAATAAGTGCCATTGGCAGCGATTTGTTTAGTTTTTATTGCGCACACGTTTGGTCGGGGCGGAGCTACTTAAGTGTGATGAGATGCCGGAAAGCCATAAAGTGCCAAGCCTAAAGGAGCCTGATTAAATGGGTCCTGCGATGATTTCGCCGCTTCGGGTATTGTTTCCCTATATATACGTAAACGTACATATCTCTCCCATCTTATGGACCATCTCTTAACCCACTTAAGCCGCAGCTGAGAAAACAGCTCCGGAGCTCACAAAACTTTTCAAGACGACAGCTCGCTGGTGCGCCGTTAACTTGGCTTTAAAGAGCAGCCTCCACTAAATATGGCAGAAAATCAACAGCGGCTAAAAGTTTATTTCAAAACTTTGCCACCAATATATGGAAATATAAAAATAAAGCGAGAAAATTGTGGGAAAATGAGGTGATGCCCAGCTACTGGAAATGCGCTTGCTCAACAAGTGCACTTGGTCGCTGCTTAGCGCCTATTTGGCCGACTTTAAACATTTTTATGGCATTTTTTTACGGTCATAAAAAGCGAAACAGTGCCAGTAGCCAGTAGCCAGCCCGCTCTCCCGGCCTCAATAAAAGTTTTGTTTTGTGCGTTAATATTATTACGGCATTACGACAGGACCACTTGGGCCTGGGACTGGCCACGACGACGACTGCAGCTCAAGTTGTGCTTCATTATGTGAATGGGCTTTTGAGTCGGATGCGGATGCGGATGCGGATGCGGATGCGGATCCTGGGTCTTGGAGAAAACTAAACTTTCGTTTTATAACCCGTAAAGTTGGTCAGCACTTAGTGTTCCCGGGGATTTATAAATATTCAAAGGAAGGCTCTTTTGAAATGCTTACTTTTTCAGTCTGCTCTTAATTATTCCCTTTTTAGGAAGCTAAATCTTATTTTTAAACTTCTAACTAGGCTTGAATATTTGTATATTTCAGTAATGAACTAGTTTCCTTAAATATAAACCCTTATAACTCATCCTCAACTGACTTAAGCGATAAGCTTATAGTTAAACAACGCTTTATGATTGTTTCTTCTTTTAAGAGCAATCTGCAAAGTGGAAAGGCCCCCCCTCGAAATCCACTGATACGCGGTTGGAATTTTCTGGTTTCACACGCTATTAGGAATGCCCCAAAGTGCCATAATTTTTTTTATCCGCTGCCACTGATTTGCGCAGCGGCTCGTAAACTTGGCCGAGCTAATAAACTTTCGCATGGACGTCGGGTATCTGGGTCAGTTGCAGAGTGTAACTACTCTATATATACTTTATATATATATAGTAACTGTTGAGATTGGGCTTCTTTAGTGGCGCCCAGTTTCCTGGCTCATTGTTCGCGCATATCAATGGGCATTCGGGAAAACGCATTTTCGGCAAAGGAAAATCGCTGCCCGTTCATTGTTTCTCCCACTCTCTCTGGCTGCCTGCCTGCCTGGCTCTCGATTTTTGGTCCGTGGATAAAATATTATTTTTATTTGGTTCGCTGAGCTGCATGTGCAGCATCAGCGCGCCAGCGAAAGGAAACTGCTGACTTCACCTTGATGCATGTGCTTTTCATAGCACTCACACACACACACACGTCAGGCCAGGGGTTTTTCCTCAATTTTTCGTGTTTCCTTTTTGGCAACGTTGGCAAAACACTTCCCGTACTCCCACCGAAATCAATATGCTTTCGACGCCAGTTCTTGGCAAGTTAGCAAACTGCCACAGTTGCAGCTTCCCTCGGTTCTTCTACTTTTCCTCTACTTTTTTTTTTCTCCTCACACACCGCTTTTCCGACCTACTTGCTGCTGAAGCGAATTTTCTTGTCATATTTTCAATTTGTGTCGCTTCGCATTGGTTCGGGGAAGCGGTTGGAAAAGGTGTCAGGATTCTGGGCTGCTTTATGGCCCCGGTTGACAATTGCAATAAAAATGTTGCCAGGGATTATAACAAGCGTATAATGTCAGGCCACGCCCACTCCGAACGGAGGTCAGTGGGAGCGCGCATCGAGTTTCACCTGCCAAACCATTGAGCGCTTTTCCGCTTTTCCTTGCCGCCACCCGCAGTCTCTGTTTCGGCTATCCTCTCTTCTCGCTTTGCCATGTCATGTGCAAAATGTCAATTGTGCTTAAGGGCAAAGGTATTTGATTTCAGTTTTAGTGTTTGCGGGGGTTCAATCTCAGCCTCGCTCTCTCGGTCCCCATTGTTAAGCGTTGATGCATGAGATTTCAGCTTCCAGCTTCCAGCTTCCAGCTTTGTTTGCATCCTTCTCTAGGAAAAAGTATCTCTTGGATGCGGGGTTTTTCGGCGCTGTGTGTTTCGGATTAAAATCTCTGTTTACATACAGCAAATTGTGTATTTTTGCGAGCAGGCAAACAACGAACTGAGACAGGAAATTGTGATGAGACTCGAGATATAATTACGAAATTTAATATTAACATATTTACTAATTTCCATTATTTATAAATGCCCTAAGCTTTATGTCTTAATACCTTGAGAGGGAAAGCTTAGTTAATTTTTGGTCAGAAAAACATAGATTTCCCCTCTTTTGTTATTATTAATTAATTGAAATATTAACCAATGACCTGATAATGTATTTTGGCAAGTAGATAGGCTGCAGGATATAGAGAAAATAACATAAAATACATCAGCTTGACTTCTCTTTTAAATGGCTTTTCTAAGCAGACAATTTCTTTCCTTCCTGGAACTGCTGAGGATATCAACTTCTAAGGGATAATATAATACAGAGACTCCTGAAAAAAAAAGTCAAGACTCAGCCGGCGGATAATAAACAGCTCATAGCTAAATGAACTTTTTTTGTTGCGCTGCGAAATGAGGGAAAATTCCAAGAGCTTGGCGTTTTGGCCAAATGAAGGCCGCTTGTATTTCCCGGCAGTGAACAGAAGCGGCAGAATGCGAAAAAAAAAATTAACAAGCCACGCACAAAATTAGAAACGTGCGTGGAGCACAGACCGCAGGGGGTTTGGGCAGGGGGGAGCCCGGGGGCCGACAGACAACTGAGCGCCATGTTTAGTCCGGCCAATACAATTACGACGGCCATAACCCTTTCGGCGTGTAATACGCACGTAGTGACCGACCGGACCCGCTGCCCTGCCTCATTTTCCCCCGGGCTAGCCCCCCGACTTTTCTCCCAGTTTTTCCCCCACACACTCCCCAGCTTGCCCCCTTCCGGCGCGCCAAACACACACAATACGTGGTCAAATAAATTGACGCCAGCGACGACGCACCACAGAATTCAATTACACGTACAACTCTTGTTGTTGCCGCGCGCCGTCCGTGTTTTTCCGTTTTTCCGCTTTTCCGGCGAATATTGAGTCCGGCATTTGACGCCGGCAATCCGTCCGGCTATTGGTTCGAGATTCGGATTCATGATTTTGATTTTCTTTCTTTTTTTTTTGGGGCCAGGCCCCAATTCGAAATCTCAAGTTGGGCTTCGCCCCTTGAAGTTCAACCGACCAACTCAATTTAACCCGTGCTGGACCGAACAGCTGAGGATGAAAAAATAGTGTCGGGAATTTATTTAAATGAATAAAATGAATTAATCTTATTATATATCTAATATTGTATAAAATAGATTGGGAAATAGTACTGGAGGAAATATAAATTTGGGATATATAGGTTAAAATCATTTGGTCATTTCATTTGTTGAAATCCTTTAGAATTCTCAAGTAAAAAGTTAGCTGCTTATGAAAACAACATGTTTAATATTATTATTACAATTCATGGTGTATTTCAACATTATTTTTAATGAAAAATCTATAATAGATAAGGTTTTTATCGCAAAAACATTAAAAGGAATTTAAAGAAGTATTGCTGCTACATTTTCAGCCGCTGCTGTTCAGTGGGCGCATTGACCCCGGTAATGGGATTACAGCCAAAGCAGTTTTAGCCAACTGCTCGTTCTTGTTGTTTGTGTACTGTATTTTGGGCTTTGTTTGGCCAGCAGTGGGCAAATCCTGTTATTAATATTTTATGCGTTTCTTCCTATTGCTATTCTTTATCCCTTCAAAACGCCGAACGCTTAGTCCGGGCTTACAGTCAGCCAGTTGTTGTGGGCCCGGCAAAAAAGGGTTAGACTTAGACCCGTCCAAAGCCCACACACTCGCACTCACACTCGTGGGAGAACGCTTATGGAATCAGTGCATGCGCTTCAATTGCTCCCGACTCCATTATCCCGTTAGACACATACACCGAACGAAGCGTCTAGTCCAGCAGCCCTCGAGGCAAAGCAGTTATAGATTTATTTATATTTTTACTCCAACTATTCCTTTGTTCGGGCTTAGGCATTTGAGTGGAGTTTGGTTTGCGATACCATGTGTGAAAATTGGTAGATTATTTGGTAACTCATCGGAAGTTCTCCTAATCATGGTTTTCGATTTTAAGAGGAAAAATTGGAACATGTACTAGTATTTTCTGCATTCAGCAATTGCTAGGAGCAACAAAATAAATCTTTTTACTTTATTGGACTGAAACCTAAAACGTTTTTAGAGTCAATAATCTTTTAAAAAATAATTACAAAAATTAAAAGAAACCAATTAAAATATTGAATTAAAATATTTCTTTTCATAACAGCAAACACTTCAAAAAGCAAGTAGATCTTCTCAAGTCTGAGAATATCAAACTATTTGGCTTCAAATATTTATTTTCGTCAAACAGAAAACACAGTCACTATTTTATTTTCTCTTATAAAATATACGAAACGATTAATAAATTCCAATTACATTAAGAAGGCCCAAACTGTTTGGCTTGAAATATTTATTATATTCAAACAGAAGCCATACTCTTTATTTTATTTTCTTTAAAAAAATAATTGAGACTCTTAATAAATACCAATTACATTAAAAAGGCAAATATTATCTTTCTTTCCTCAAAAATAAGATGAAACCAAATTAAATTTTTAGGAGTAAAAACATTTCAATAAGCAAATAGCTCCTCTGAAGTGCCAAAATATTAAACAATTTCAATTTAAATATTTATTTTTTTCACATATTTATTTTATTTCCCACATATGCTTTTTAATTGGAATTACCAACAGAAAGTTAATGCTATTTTGGGTATTTACTTCCATTTTAAGAACAATTTTAATGTTTGCCAAGGCTTAAGTAAATTTACAGCGCGTAAGGGACCGGGCCGGATGGGAACACTGAGCTGCATAAGTCTGTGGCCGCCCCCGGGCGTGTCATAAAACGATGCTGTAATAAAAAAGTACAAATATATCATTTGCTGCCAAATGAAAATCTCTGCCACAGATGCCATTTTTGGCCTGGGGCAACAATTCAATTTCACATCTCGCTCGGAAAGTACGCAACGAAATACGAAATATTTTAATTGGAAAAACTACAATTGGTTGTCTAAATAAATGTGGCACAGCGCCATAAAGTATGCCGCATGAAATTCTATGTGCCTTAACAACAAAGAACAATGGAAGGCCAATTTATGTGAATTTTATTTGGGATTTTTCCAATTTTATAGCCAGCAATCAAAGGCAAATTATACGAATCCCAAAAGGGACGCAAAGCCAAACAATCGAGACCCAGTGGGGGTTCCCCCTCTCTTTGGAACACTCAACCCCTCGGCCAATGCAATTTAAATAGGAAACCAATTAAATTTAAACACAAAAAAAGGTAAACAATGGCGCACTGACCAAAACTTTTCGAGAGAGAGAGAGAGAGCAGCCATAGAAGTGCATTCAATTGCATTTGCGTGTCGCTTGATTCGCCGTCATTTTGTTTACTTTCATTGTGTGTTTTTTCTTTGTTTTTAGTTTTGTTTTTGGCCGGACGAGGTCTTTGTGTTGGTTGTTTGCCTTCGTGGCCAAAAGCAAAGTGGTGGAAAGGCGGCGGGGTTTGCGTTTGCACGGATTTCTGCAGTCAGTTGATTATACAGTCGATGATGTGATTTGGATTTCCGCTTCGCCAGATGGTCGGGAGGGGCTCCTCTCCGGGTGACCTCCATCCGCTGGCAACATAAATTAATGGCTAAAAGGGCAGCCTGCATGCGCACTAGACTATAATTTCCATTTGGCAAAAGTATGCCAACAAACCAAAACAGAAAGCCAAACAACACACATGCCAAACAAAAAATGGCAAAAATTGCAAAAAGGAAGGCTCGAAAAAAAAAAACAAAAGGCGAGGCGAAAAAGTACTGAAATCGTTGTCGAGCCATTGCTAATGGAACATATTTGCGTTGAAAAGGGTTCCAACCAGCCAGCCATGTCTCCACATGGCCCGAACTGTTGGCAAAACAATAACAAACAAAAAAGGGTTGGCAGAGCCGGCAAAAAACTATGCGTCGCATTCCGCATGAATAAGCTCCGAGCTGAGGGAGCAGAGGAGCAGCAAAAAAAAAAAAAGGATACGAAGAATGGGGGGAATATTTCGAGGCATTCATAAAAATGTCGCAAAAACAAAACGCAGCTGAAATAAAAAGAACTTTATGTGTCATTCATTCAAAACCATGTGAAAAGCATCAACAGCAGAAAACGGATTGTGGGTCTTCGAGAGGGAGTATGGTTGCGAGTCCGGGTCCGGGTCCGGGTTCGTCCTCGGCTCCAAAGTAGCCGCTGCCGAGCGAGTTCAGCGACATAAAAACTGTGTGACAACCCAGGAATTCCCACGGCCGCAAAAAGGGGCAAAAGTGTGAACACAGAACGCATTTCCGGCCGCACTCTACTCTCTCCCCGCTTCCTGCTATTCCTCCTATTGTTATCCTAGCCCCTGACAATAGAATTTTTAATAAATTAAAAGTGTTTCTAGTCTGGACGGTTGTATTTTAATTTTCGAGTGTGTGTGCAATAATAAATTGATATTCCATTTTGTATACGCAACTTTTTTTTTTGTCCATTGTGTGTGTGCTTGCGGTTGGTTTCAAGTGTTTTTGACCGAAAATTGTTTGCCATAAATAATATGTTAAAATAGGTATGTCTGCTGCTGGCACTCGCCCAGCAAAGGCCCCGAAAATGAATGAAAATAATGAATTAGAGCCGCGCTGTGTCACTTACAGTGGTGGTAGAAAAAAAAATATATAAAAAAATGGTAAAAGCTGATAGATGGGGTCGTACTGGGCTCCAGTAAATTTTCATATTTAAGTGGGTCAGCTCAAGTGGGGTGTGTTAATATGGGTATTTGATGGGGATGTCCAAAAAGTTAATTAAATAAATTCAAGTAAACCTTTTACTGGGCTAGAAAGTATTATAATATTGGGGGATTGAGAGGTGATAGACTTAGCCTAGATTAAACGGAATGTGTTCTCATTAGATATGCCTTGTTCCTAATTTCAATATCTAAACAGTATAATTGTCCTTAATCTCTCAGTCGCTTATCTGGGATATATTGTCTATATATCCTATAGCATTTATATAAATGTAAAATCTCCATAAACCTGCCTGCTAATGTATTTCAATTTAACCACTCATGGCGGCAGCTGCAGCAGACCATCAAATGGCTTTATGCATTAACATTATTGCACTCTCGCACCGACATCAATATTTGTATAATTTTTAATGTTTTCCGGGGGCCCAGTCGGAAATCTCTACGTGGAAATGCCATCGCCATATAATTGGGTTTTTGGGAAAGTCGAAAACAAATACAATTTGTCTTATGCAAACAACAAACAAGCGAGCACGCTCTCTCCCTCTCTTTGTTTCTGCAATTGCAAACAACGCGTCGTATGCGCAATCAGCGCCAGCATTTATTTAAATATTAAAATCAACGCGTTGCCAACGAAAACTATGACATCAAAATAAATGCGAACTCACGTGTGTTTGTTTGCCGCCTGCACGGGTTTGGGTATGCGGGGTTGTGGGTATTATGTGCTATTCATACGACGAATTCACGCCATTTTCAACACGTGATTTTCACACCGCACCGAAAACAGCAACAAATCCACACACATACTCACGAACATACACACCGACTGTTGTTGCATACATTGAGGCGCTTAATTAATCATTTAAGCCCTCTGCTCCGGGCTGTAGAATCACAGAAAAACAGTGACGACGACAAACGCAAATTGCCGAAAGAGCTGTCAATGCTCGCGTTTGTTGTTAACGTTGATTACAAAAATATATCAATAAATAAATAAAACATTACCCAAACCCCATTGCTAATTTCAAATTATCGCTTTATCTTTTCAGGTAAATGATTAATACGATGGACAGGTGGATTCGTATGTCAAAAGTGATTGGAGGTCATATTATTGGTAATTTGCAATGATTATAAGCAAGTGATTAGAAAGCAATTAAAAGAGAGGGTCAAACTAAGGTGTAGGTCATTATTTTTCACTTTAAATTATATTTAGTACCTGATTTTAATATTACAATGTATCATATGTATTTTGTTAATTAGTAATCTACAGGTTAATCGAGTATGAACGAATATTCTTATTATTTTATAAGAATTTACTTTACTTTAAGTAAAAATTCATATGAAAAACCCACAGGAAACGGATATAGGGTTAATATTCTTAGAATATCCATTTTAATTAATTCAAAGAGTGCTCCCCAATCCTCGTTAAGATTACCCTTGCCTATCTAAGCCATCTAACTGCTGGGCCAACGATTGCCAGCAACACCTTGATAACATTGTCACATAATTAACGTGGCGCACGCACTTGACCTGACCCAGGCACGCAATGTTCCGCATACGCCCCGTGGTCCCCGCCCACAAAAAGGAGAACGACAAAACATTTATGGCGCTAAATTGTAAATTATACAGGCAGTGCGGCAACTAGAAATGAACATGAACGCGTCCGGGTTAACTGCTAGGGAACTTGGCTAACAGAACCGGAACCGGAAGTCGCCCCGTCATGGCGAAGGCAAAGGCGATGTAGGGAGAGCCAGCCTGTTGCCTGTTGTGTGCCATTTAAATATGTCATAATTTCATTTATGTGCTTCCCCCACCACACACATACACACACCACACACCCCTCTCTCACACTTACAAAAGTCAGGCATGTCATGTATTCCAGTGTGCGTGTGTGCGAGTGTGTGTTTTGGGTTATTTTTATGGCATGCACGAAATGTTGTTGAAACACCTGTCGCCATTTGCCGCCTGCTTGCCGGCATGTTCTGCTGATGAGACGTCATATTTCAGGAGTCCCCCGACCACAGCAGGAGGTAGGGTGTTTTTGGGCCTAACTTTTCGGGGGTAAGTCCCTCGAAGGGTATCGCAACTTCGACCCGAAGCCTGGCCTACTCTCCTGGTTGGTTTTTTCGCTGCCTTACGACCGCACGGCTGCAAATTATTTAATTAAGTGGCACTCACCTCGCTAATTGTTTAATTACGGCCGCACATGGCTGGTGTATGTGCTGTGCTGTGCAGCTCGCGGAAACTTTTAGCAAACTGTTATAATTGACAGCTCCAGCCACTGACGAAGCCGTCACCGTCGCAACCGCCGCCGCCGCTGACGACGACCTCACTTCCTCCCATCCATCACGATGGCCTGGTGTTTCCTGTTTCCTGTTCGCGAGTAGTTTGTCTTGGTTGCGGCAAGCGGTAATTGCCGCACCGCCAAGTGCGCAGCGCCTCGATAGCAAGCCAGGCCCAAGGTTTTTCTTAACACGAATCGGGAGAATATGGAATACTTAAAGTCTTAAAGGGGCTTCTGGAATCACTTACTTTATATTTACATTTTTCTTGTTAAGTCTAGGGACTTAAGGTAAATTTGAAATAATGCCTAGAATATATCTTTTTAACTCATGATAAATTAATATTTTTAATAAGAAACCTGTTGCCCTTATATAATAACCCCAAACTTTAAGCTATAATTATTCCCTTAACCCGAGAGATTTCACTAACTAACTGCAAACGGAAATAGCATAATTTGGCAATATAGTTTCGCTTCAAAAAATATTCATCCACCTAATTGATTCGAACGCATCCGAAAATCGAATTTGGAGCTTGTATTCCGATGCAATTAAAATGAATGCCGCATTTTTGGGGGCAGCGTTTTTGTGGACCGTTTAATTAGCAAAGGCATAAATTAGTTGCATGCTGTGCGGGCGAGTGCTCGATTTATTGATGTGTGCGGCCGTCTAAAATTATGCAAAATGCAATTTTATCTAATTAAAATGGACACGAGAACGGACACGGACACGGACACGGACATGCGGAGGGCGGCTGCCTCCTACAGCGACTAAGCCTTTAATGAGCTTATATTTATAATTTTCTGCTCGCTGACCCCCGTCGCGATGGGAATTCATGGAGCCATGTGTGTGTGTGTGTGTGGCACAGAGTGCATAATTCGTGGCATAGTTTTGGGCGCGCTTTGCTTTTAATTAACCTCGATGGCGGGTTAAACGCTTCGACACAACCGCGAAAACAAATACGGCAAAAATATAGCAGAGTGCCCCAAGTATGTACGAGTATACAGACCCCCAGCTATATGCCGGGCTATATATTTTCATTTGGCACGCCACATAAGCGTTGGCAAATGGATAAATATAAAATTTGTCTCTCTTGTCCCCTGCGGCTCCGTTCGTGTTTCCGTATCCTTTTTTGTATATTTTTTTGTTTCTGGTACGGCCTGATCCACTTAGCTTTATTAAAAAGCTCACCTCGATGTATTTCAGACCGTGTCCCACTTGCTGGAGCCTCGTCTTTCAAGTGAAAGGCGACTCATATTACCCAAACGATGAAATGACGCAACTAGCCGACGTCTAGACACTTGTAGAAACGGTTGAGGAATTTTAATGAGAGATAAAATGTATAACAGGATTTTTTGGAATTAAATAAATATTTTACATATTAATTGCAATGCTTAAACTTTAAATTAAATTCATTTTCTGAACTTGAAAAATATTTAGCAGTAGCTCAGAATTTTATGGAACTAATATTTGTTTAAAATTGAAATAATTATTTAATTAGATTAAAATTGGAATTTTTTCACGTATGCTTCTTCCAAACAAAAATATTAGCTTAGGGTTTTTAAGTACTATATAAATTAAATTTATAGACTTTAATACTTAATTTACTTGAAAAATATTAAGAAGTCACACAGAATTTTATTGTTTTTTTATGTATGTTTTTTTATTTTAAAAATATTAGCTGTGGCCTTCTAACTTTTGTAAAATATTTATATATTTTATTTACAGTCTTAACTAAAGTGTATTACTGGACTCGTCATTTTTGTCCCTTGCCAGTTACAATTTTATATCCATATATTTACCACATTCTCTCTCTTCATTTTTCCCGCCCAGAAGTGTCTCTTGTTTGGCCATAAACAATTTGCGTTGATATAGAATTTCCGGTATGACGTAGATATGCGACTGAAATGCTTTTTTAAATGTTTGCTGCTTCGCTGTAGCCTCGTGTGCTTCGTGCCACATGCAAGTGAGTGTCGCTTGCTCCCTTCCCTACCCTTTCCCTTCCCTTTTCCCTGTCATGCATGACGGTGGCAGCATGCTGCTCCATTCTGATTTTCCAGGTGACTTTTTGGCTTTCTCTGTCTCACCTTTTTGCCGTGTGTTTTGTTTGGCACGCAAACTTTTGCCGCTTGTATCGAGGGTCATGTTTCATGCGGCTTCCGCTCTGCACCTGTGTGAGTTCTTCCATTGGCGTTGCCTACTTTCGGGCGGGTCAGCAGTCAACTGGTGAGAATGTGTGGGTTTGCGTGCTTTTGGCCCCAAACTTTCGGTCGTGTTCACTGAAATTTATGACGACAATCGTGTCTATCTGTCCGACTGTTTGTCTTGGCCTGTTGCCTCTAAGCGTTTACCCGATAAAGATCACACTTTAATCGAGGCAAAAACTATTGGATAGTTTTTAAGCTGAAGAAGAATTTCTTTAAAAACAACATGAATTTGCTGGAGCTACTTGTTTGTTTTTGGATTAAACTACTCATTCCCTAGTGACATACTTTTAAGGCACCCATTGGGGGGGCTGGTGGCTCTTAATTAACCAGAGATTTCAGATCATTCGGCGTCTCTGTGTGTTTGCCTGGCTTAGTGACCTGGAACTGCACTCGTTGCCAAAAACAGAGTGAGCCAAAAATGCGCAGCGCCTAATGGCCATTGCCGAAAATTCGCAAAAACTCACTCCATCTCAATTTCTCCGGGCCGGGGCTGCATAATCGAAGACCAAATGAGAAATTCTTGTTGCACGCCGAAATGGGCCAGAATCCGGTGCCGTGGATTTGGCCTCGTTTTCATTACATTCCGGCTGGCAGTGCGGCCAGCGCCTAAAAGTAGCCTCCAGCAGCAGATTTAATGCATCCGCGAGAGCTCACAGCTCACAGCGGGAATGTAGACATCGGGCAGCTCCATCATTTCGTGTCCATTAAATCGTTTTGCCCCGGCCGCTGAGTGGTTATTGATTAATCGCCAGTCGAGGGACTGTCTCGCTCTCCCGCTGTCTCTTTCTCCTTCAGCCGTGACCCCGAAAGCCCCCTTTCTCTCTTTGGGTGTTTGTGTGTGTGAGTGTGTGAATTCAAGTGTGCACGGAAGCGCTGATAGCTGATGTTGGCATGTGGGCTTTAAGGCAGCACTTACGTTAACCCATTAACGTCAGAGAGAGAGATGTTGGGCGCCATAAAAAGTTCCACGAAATGTTTTCTTATCACGAGCCTGAGCAGAGATTGCGGGCTGAATGGGAAGTTTGCCAAATATTTAACTAGTGGGTACAAATTTCCTTATTGAGATTTAAAATCAAATAATTTTCAGCTTACAAGTATGGAATTGAAAATTAAAAGGAATAAGTAAAAGGGAAAGGGAGTAGAATCTAATGATTGACTGAAACGGATATTAATAATATAATTATATTCATTTTATTAAGCATACAATTCAGTCCAACACTCTACCCAACGCTCCACTCAGGCAACTCAAAGAAGGTTGAAAGGAATTTTGAATACTTAAAGAAAATCTCTTCGAGAAAAAGTAAGATGAAATTATATCGAAAAATATCGTTATATTTCTCTGGATGTACCTCGAATTTTTAGGAATTTAAAGAGTGATGTTCCTGAAATCCCCACAGACTTTGGATTGACCTATGACTTCTGGAATTTATAACAAATCTCCAAAGACCTTGTTATGAATATTAAAAATCCCATTATCCCCATTAAGTAAACTTTAAATGCACCAATCACTTTTAATTCATATGTTAAATGGTTGCCACAATTGTTTTTAAAGCTCCAGAGAGAGAGATTCATTGCCACAAAGGCGAGGGAATGCTCGGTTATGATTTCATATTGCGTTTCGTGTATTCTCGCTGATTGGCTTTTGCTGCTCATCGATTCATTACATTTCGCTTTCTATCCGCCCGAAACCGATAAATAAATGCAGTATTCTCTCCCAACTCTCGTATGCGCATTTTCGATGGCTGGCAATCAGCGGGGCCTAAAACTATGCAGCTTGCATTTTTCACCAGCCGCAAGACAATGATTGCCATTGTTCGCCGCCGGGGCGGGTTGTTTTGTTGATTTACTACTGACCCGATTTTCGGGCTTGTCAACACAATGGCATAGCTATAGCTATAGCTATAGCCTATATGTATAACTGTATAACCCCCGTTTTCACACACGTGGCTAGGCGGGAATTTGTCGCCGCTGCCCAGGACTATGTGCAACTAATAGTTACATACATTCTGGCGCCCACGCGGGTTAACTTCCACTCATCGCCGAGCGTTGCATAACTCTGGGCGCCGTCGCCATTGTTTTCGGGGAGGCAAGCAGGCATGCAACAGACATGCCAGGCCCAGGAAAATGCCCAAAGTTATTCGCTGTAGTTTTTTGTGTGTGTGCTCGCAACCCTCCGGAAAAAAATGTACCCCGGCTCGAAGCTCGCCTTTCTGCGCCCAAAATTGTTGCATATTTTGTGGCACATGTGTTGCCGTAATTTGGTTTACACGTCCACGACTTGACAGGCGGCCGGGAAACTGTGGCAAGCGATGACGAGAGGAGATGTTAGAGGCATGCTTTCGATTCGGCTCGGGGAATGGCAGTTTAATATGAGTTTAGGCTTGAAAAAATGTGTTAAGGCTCAGTAGAAATATATACAGATAGTAAATAACTTATAGGTTTGCTAGTTTAATTCATTTCCTAAACTCTTTCCTCCTCTCATTCCCGGGGATCACTTTCAGGTTAACTTCCCTTGCCTTGACTTTCGATCGAAACTAGAATTGTGTCAATTTAAGTGCCGATATATATCCCCAATGGAATGCTATTATTTCTTTCCTAATACAAGCCCTCTCTCTCGCCTGCAGTTCTGCTGCCTTTGCATTCTGTGATTTTTCATTGTGCCAGTCACTCACACTCGCAAGCACACACACTCTGGCACACACCCTTATTGGAGGTCCTTCAGCTGCCTCTTGTGTGATATTGAGTGCACTTTGTCAAAAGTTATTTTGCAACATTTGCTATTATGCGCTCGATAACAATTTTATAACATTTTTCCCCCCCAGCCACCATGCTCCACATCTGGGTTTTTTGCGTTTCGCAATTTATTGTGTTACATATATTATTATTGTGTACTGAAAAATGCATTTTTCATGACATAACAACGACCCGTTTGGCATTGCCATCCCGAATTGGGTTGCGTTCCGCCCGTTTTCCCATTTCCCATTTTCCATGCACTCTCTCTCCAGCGGCAGCGGGCAAAGTTTTTGGGTTGAAAAATGGCTCTTGGCCTGGGAGCCTGTGCCTGGGCCTGGGCCTGAGCCTGGGTTCCTGGTTTTCGGCTCTTCCTTCGCCACGGCATGCGTATAAATTGTTTGCGACAGTAATTGGAACACAATGTTAAAGCATGAAATTTTAATTTGATTTTCGATCGAGCCCTCCCGAGTTTATATTCAGATAAAAAGCTGCCACTGAGTTGGACCACTTTGAAGTTACCCAGCGAACTCGGAGCGTCGTGTGGTTAACCCATTCGACCCCAGCGTTGCCTGTGAGCAATTTGAAATGTTTAACGGCTAACGGTAATCGTTTCTTCTGTTATTGTCTGCTCATTCTTCGACATAACGGTACTTGCATGTGTATACTCATAATGTGATGAAATAAAATGGAATTTGCGCATCATTTGGCGAAATTGTTTTCAACAGACTAGACGTGCGTCGTGAAAAAATCTGTTGTGAAATTCTGAAGAGTATTTAAAGTGACTGATTTACTCATAAAATATATATAAAAAGGCTAAAAGTATACATGAAATATTGTTAATCAATGAATAAGTAAAACTTTGCTAAGATTTAATTTAATTAATTTTCAATAATAACGAGGTGACGAATTTTCAAAGTTGTAAAGTTGCTTGTGGGCAACTTTGGGCCATTGCAATACACAATATATATA